>JAHQIW010000963.1:0-114816 GCA_019055375.1 Parelaphostrongylus tenuis | reverse complement strand
GTTTGGAGTCTTTTCTTGAGACCACGCTCAAATTTCAATATGCCTGGTAATTATTTTGTGAGCCATGCATGTGGTCTGCTATGAGCACTTGTACAGCCCAGTGCACATGTTTCGGCAACCGAACCCCATACAGAGGAAAGGCGCAAACGTACTATTAACACGCGCCGTTAGGTGGAGATATCACTGAATGATGAGCAGGGTTGTTCATACAGGTGTTGTGTGAAATACGCAGAGTTCTGCACGTGTTGGAATGTCAATTATGAGTCTGCTGTATACGGGAGGATCTTGGAGTCGAGAAGGTGAGCGAAGAGTTCTGGCCTTTTATTTAATTGATGGCAATTCCGAAAAGCTGAAACACGGTCCGTACTGTTTTTCGTTTCTCCTCAACGTCTCTCCTTATATGTTTCAATTCTGATTCATTGAACCCTAAAAGTGCAAGCACGTGGTGGCCACTGTAATTATGAAAATCACCCCAGTGTGGTCACCTTCTCACCATGGACTTTTTTTATGGACTGAGTTTTCTTCCGATTCATACGCATCCTGTTCCACTACCCACATTCATTGAATCCACTGAATATGATTCCTGTTCCAATGGTAGTCTGCAATATGTTTATTGAAATCAAAATTTCACACAAGTTTTCCAACATTGCATGCTGCTATTACGGCTAAGGTTTTTGTATCGGAGGAGTCTACTACTTGTGCGATGACCACCGTTAAGACTGCATCCGCTCCGACCATGTAGAACGTTTCTGTGCAATCGACAAAGATTTGAAACAAGGTGCAAGAACTATTTCAAACGGACGTTTCACTTCTTCAAATAAAGCTGAATCCACTATAATTGATAGAATTTCTTACATTATCTTGATCTCAATTAGTTTGGCCGTGTTTCATTCAAGGTAAAGAGGCTACAAAGTACAGTTGATCCAATGATAATCACAGAGATCTTTTTGGTCACTTTTTCAAGGTAAGATGACTGTATAGAATTACTCATTACGATCCATTCCTCATGAAGGTGGCAAAAACTGGAAAGCCTATATGAGATCAATTATAGTAGTTCAAAACAAATCCGTGCTGAACAAAGTGCGGAATTGCATCCAGTTCTTGAAGTAGTCAAACATGCTGTACGTGGCTATTTTTCCGTCAAAAACAGCGGAGTAGAAGGATTAAGTGTTATGACTTGAACAAAGTAAACTCTTCTCTAAAATCTACAGATTGTTAGAGGAACTTATCTGAGAAAACAAAAGCTGATTTGATCTATGTGCAATCCACGGAAAATCTTAGCATGACCTGTGCATGCAATTAATCACCTCTACTACGCTGCGAATGGAGTCCACTGTAAACGTATTTTGAATGAATGGGTAGATCAGCCGAAATGTTTTATTGCCTCATCCAAAGAGGTGATCAACTTCATTTTTCAGCGCGTAAGAACAAGATATAATTTCTTAGTAGTCTCATTGAATGATTATACTTGAATGAGTAGTTTCCCATTAAATGCGTAGCAATATAAGAAGTGTTACAGATGAAAAAGCTAGAAAAATGATATTCGTAGAAGCAGGGAGTTCCGATAGTCTTTAATATCAACTCCATTATCAACTTCTTTCATTGCAGCATTTGGGAATCGGAAATGTAACATTATTCAAAACACGTGGCAAGACGGTTTGTTACTGGAAAACAAGCAATCATGGGCTGACAATGGGCGGCCATCATCGAGTGAGGTTTTCTTGTTCGTGCGATGTGCTCATTCCTAGACGATAGTCGTTCTACTTACTAACGAGACTCCGTGCTTTTCAGTGGAACAACTGCAACGGTCGCGCAATTCGAATCAACCCCGCCTTGAAGAAGTAGACGGTGGCTAGATTTTAGCTGAACAGTTGCACAGGACATTCATAATAACCTAATGCCAATTTCAACATGTCTCAGATACTTGCTATCCTGAAAGAGAAAAAAAAAGATGTGATCTTCCAAGAACTAAGCTTGATAAAGCGGATCGCTTTCCTGAAAAAAATTTTCCACTTTATTATTACTTGTTTCATTTCCGGGAGAAGCAACTCAACCATCTGCTCACGCAATAGAGATGGTATAACTTGAAGGAATGCCATGATGTAGTAAGCTTTACGCAGCTATTTTGCTTGTTGAGGGCATAGAACTTCATACAAAAGATTTCGTTACCTCTTCTCAGCAAAACGATTACTCAAAGTACATAGCAATTCATTGGGCAAAACACACAAGTTGGGATTTCCGTTATCGACGCAGGTCCTCTACACCATAGGAATTTTTTTTACATATGGTTCATAATGATCGAAACCCAGGTTTCTCTGAAATACTAACTGATCTTGATTACCTTTATTAGTCAGTAAAAATGGTTACAATGTAAAACACAAAATCAACGGAGGTTTTTCCAAGTGATTGTATTGAAAAAAACAAGGATTTGAGCGCTGACACCGAGTAGTAAATTTGAGTCCGCTACCAGTAAATCGGTTGAACATCTACTCCAACAGAATCAGAGACCACCATTCAAGCCCGTCAAACGCGTGAGGAAGGCTGTACTTAGTTACTTTCCCGTCGAAAGTAGCGAATATAAAGGCAAGTAAGCGGTGTCTCCCAGCCAAAACAAATCTCTATTTTCTTAACTAGATCAAATGCTCTGAAGTTTGTCTGGGAGATTAATAACTGGGGCACATCAGTAAATAAACAATACTTATCGTGGAAGCTACATATCCAGTTAATCATCTTTACGATGCTACGAGTAGTGCCGAGCACATTCACGGCTCATTTCCCAAGAGATAGATTGGAACAACGCCAAATACATAGTGTTCCGATGTGCAAGATTCAAAACAACTTATTGACGGACTGTTAATCAGTGATAAGACAGATGATAAGTGGTGATTGAAATATGCATTATCGTGTATAAACAGATAACAGATAACATCGACTTCCGATATCCTCAAAATTGTTTACATCACCAACTTTCATGTTTGCACATGGCTATTAAAAACTAACATGATTACAACGCTGGAGAATGGGGTTGATGATAGCATATCATATTCAGATTGATAACGAGCTGTATAAAAGGCGATGATTTGGTGAGATGGTTCATTATTTGCCTCTTATTTACCCCAAAGGCAGCTCATGCTAACAGTGACACTTCTCCCAAATGCCACTAACGCTACTAAGGAGCTCAGCCTAAATTCCCATTAGTTCTACTAACAATGCATCCACAAATGGAAAGGAACGGTCCCTGTGGATATCACTCGGATCGACGCCGCTTTAGAGCAATCGATGACAAAGCTGTGTAAACCACGCTGCATCTCCTACTAACCTGACGACATAAGTTGAAACACTGCAGTAGAATAATACAGCTCAAGAAGGGGTTAAGTGCAAGTCAATTTTGAAGAAATGAGCTTATGTAGTGCTCTCATTTCACTTTATCGTTGCCGTTGTCGTTAATAAAACTTTTCAGGAGTAGTGACTTAGTCAGTTCACGCCATCGACGCCGTCATACGTGATAAAATCTCGTGATGGACGTGAACTTAACACGTATTTTTGTGTTGAGAGGATACGATTTTGTTATGCAAAAATTCGTCGCCTTCTCAATAAATGTTTATTTGAAGTACGTATTATTCAGAAAGCAGATACGATGAAACAAATAGATTGACTTCAATAATCGGTGCTAATCGTAGCTGACTGTAAATTACGAAAATTTTATGAGTACCTCAAGCGCCCATTTGGAAGGAAATCTGAAACTTAGGACGGAAAAATATTTAATGATTGGACTTGATTTTTGAGAAAATGTAGTGCATTTGAGATGACTCAATGAAGAACTGAGAAACGTTGGTGTGTTTGCAGAAATAAGCTAAGCCAGAAAGTGGTTGCTTCAACTGCGTGAAGATTTTTAATGCTAATCAGTAATGCCACGTCTACCAACTTAATCATCTATCATATAGCAAGTACCGATTGATTTGAACATGTATAAAGTACTTATCATATGTGAAGTACTTATCATTCTTACTTGTTCGATGCCTAACCAGAATGAACACATGTAAAGTACTTATCATTGCTACTTATTCGATACCTAAACAGAATAATCCAGCTTTGCGTATAAAAGGACAAAGCATTTGACGTTGATCGATACATCTTCTATAATTGAAAAATGTACTCGTCTCCATTCGTAACATAGATGGGGTGATTAATCGCATATTTAGCCAAATGCAGAGGTTCAGTGGTGTGCAGATGTATCCGTCAGTGATTTCTTTCCCCCACATAGGTTCGACACCAAATTCTTACTATAGAGAGAAAGACAGTTTGATTTGTCCAAAGTATGGATTTGCACACTTTTATAATACCTGTTTCTAACAAAGAAGTAACGGCGTACGTTATTCAGCTCAAAAAACTGGATACAATCTCTCAATTTGCTGGAAACGCCTTTGATTATGGGTTTACAGGCTGCACACAACGAAGAAAATTTGTCAAGATGCCACTTGATTTCCAATGGTACAATTATGAAGAGATGCTTATAAAAGGACTGATATAGAGAAGTCGACAGCGACAATTGAATTGCCACTAACAACTCTGAGGTGGCAACTAGTTGTTACCACGTGTATGGGCATACATGTGAGACATGACTTGGTTTGACCTTTGAACACGGAGTACCTGATTTAACGTGAAGCGTGTGAGAGACGTATTCATCGATAACTGATTCATTACTCCGTGTCCTTGTGAAAAACACGTTCATGGGAAACTCAAGGCCAAATAAAATATTCTAGTAGATAAGCGTCAGTCACAGAGGTGTTTTTAGAGGGTTTATTGAACAAACAAGACCTCGCGCAGTAATCAAAAACATCAAAACACAAAGCTGTCAAGACAATGTAAATAAATTTCGAAATCCAAAAGTAAAGCTCAGGGAGGAATGCTCCGTTATCGTGTGCGACCTCACATAACTTCTCAAAAGTACTTTTTAACACTAAGAGAAAGCTAATTATTAAGCCACATGCATATCTATGGTGTCCGTTTTAAATCTAACAGCTGCTAACTTATGTAGCGGTGTGTGAAAAACCTATTTACACTGGGCGATTGAACTTAGTTTTCACGTCTTTTTCCGTTGGTATTGTTGAAGTACCTGGCTGCTTACATTGCATAACAAACTTGGACTTGCTAAGCTGTGAAGAAGGCTAGAGTACTTGCTGCAGTATCATCTAACGTGGTTAAATTGCTGTTATTAGCACGCCCTCATCTGTTCATGCCAGGTGACAGTGAATGGCTTTTACATGTACTGTGCGTGACACATAGAGCTAGCAAGCATTGAGTACAATGCATCCGATTCAATACTCATGTACTATCAGCTTCGAAAAAATTTTCCTTAGTTCAACTTAGATATTTTCCAGGTCAAACCGTTTCACAAGTTGGTTGCTGAAAAATTGATACGCTGTAGCGTAGAAAGAATAAAGGCAAACAGGCGTCAATAGAGCAACTGATTAACACGCGCACCGGAAAGGGTGAGATACGGGTTTAAGTCCCGGCCTGGGCGTCAAAGTTCTCTGCAATATCATTCAACTTCTTTGAGTATTGTAATATCATATCACCGCTAGAAAAACACGTTGAATGAAAAGGATTCTTATTTCTAAATCATATAGCGATTTTCACAAGTTCAAACCAAGACCATTAAACCCTCACTGCTTTGCCTACAGAGGAGATGATTTTGTTTAATTAGAGATGGAAATTTCCGTATCTCAATGGACTAGATACATTTGCAGTTGCCATTCCCTCGTTGAGACTTTGAAAAATCCAAACCTCATTACTTCTCTTGATGATTATACGAGGAAAATTGCTTTTTGTAAGGTTAGCTTTATAGCAATAATACAAAGGTTCTTCTACGAACATCTACAAAGTTCTTAACGTCCCCTCCCCCTACCAAATATTGAAGGGCACAGTATCTTGTATTATAAAGGGATAAAGCATAAAGCTCTCATCGTTTATTAATCCCTGAGAAATGTGTCATGCATTCGCCTTCAATCTTTAACTTTCTTTGAGGTGATTGAATGCATATCTGGACTTTGCAATGATTCGCCGGCCTCCTGCTGTATCAAGTCAGTGCTGGCTTATTCTCCCAAACAAGTCTGCGATCAGTCTGGGTACCAATTTACCAATGTGGATAGATGGCTTAGTGAGCCATGAGGTGCGAGAATCGAACCATCGATCTTGTGTGTGGCGCACGAGCAACTCTAACCACTGCACCAACATGTGCTCTTATTATTCGTCATAGGATAAAAAAACGATGTAATGTTCCAAGTCAACAAAGCTAATAATACTATATGATCAGAAACTGCAGCACTAAATTTGTTAGTAGAACAAAGTGTTGATGATGGTGAGGGAGAGTCTCGCAAACATAACTCATTCCACTTCGCCTATTGAATCCCATAGTTGTGTTCTGGTTCTGACTGATCAGATTATTTGATCCAATAACTCTTACCAAAACTTGCTTTACCTTTATGATTTTGCTTCGTTTATCAAAACACGAATTTCGACTGGTTAAATTAGTATGGTTTGATGAAGGCAAAATGGTGTGATGGCTGCAGCATGAGGACGCGACTACTGCCTTCATTACACGTCTAGATTAGCAAAGATTGTTAGGAAAAGTGCAAGCTATTAAACACTCTGTCAAAAATACTACTGTCGTACAAAATGCGTTCTTTGTGGTCAAAACCACGAATAAATTATGGATCGGATTCATGGACTTCTGAGCAGCTTCTAAAATTCATAGCATCCACATTCATTTGACAGAAGTATTGGGTGATTGAAAAGTGTTGAATTCGGAAAAATGATTATCCAAATCAGTACTTTTACTGGGATTTTTCTTAAAAAGTGTCATCAAAAACTTCATCGGGAATGCTGCGATTGATAATAGAAGGACGAAGAATTTCTCTTTTTTTCGTATCATTTTGTCACCATTGCAAGAAACGATTACCGTATCTTCACCATTTCTGACAAACAACCATGACATTTCGGATTGTTATGTCACCTGTTATCGTTTTTATACGACAGATTAGCGATTGCCTGACATGTAAATTCATCACCATAGCAACTAAATACTGATGTCATCCTGGAAAAGGAGACGAACTGCTAGAAAAGCGACTCTAATGCGAGACTGATAAGGTCTAGGGTTCTTGACACAAAAAAAAAAAACTCATGTGAAAGCAACAGCAACAGTGCCACATGAATTAATGTGCTAATGCATCTAGTTATGAAGCAATGGCACCTGCAATTGGAAAATATTAGTAGTTGCGGAGCTGATAAGAGTCATACAGAATTCGACGAGCTACACCGTGAACATAACTAGATGCACTTTTTGGCCAAGCAACATAGAAGGTCACCTAGTCCGAAATGTAGAGAAGTGCGACCAAGCCGATTTATTTACAGAATATCATATTAAACAATACAATGGATGTCTATATTGGAAAGCACGGACGAGCTTGGTAGCAACGCGTGCTTACTAGGACTAAATGTTTCATTGAGGATCTAATAATGCACGCCTGGATAACATACCTTAAATCATAATACCTTACGTGGCCAAAGAAGCTGTACACTGCTTCCAGTAGTAAGGCCGTACTGTGATTTGCGTTCGCAGTTCGAGATCATGAATAAATACTGGCTTTGGAAGTTCCACCATCATACTACAAAACTCACAAGTTCACACTATCATGCAATCAAACACCTTTCTACTAATAAACTCATTCCCGGTTAAAGAATACGACTGAGTAATATTGCTATCAATAGCAGCTTCAGTTACATGTTTAGCCTCAGGAATAGCTTTGAAAACTTCATATCCGAAAGCATATACTGACATGGACACAATGAGACACTAATAGTTCATCAGAACGACCATGAGGTATTCATATGTACCGAAAAAAATCTTCCCCTAATGTTACACGCATAAGTCTTACCCCCTTGCTACCATTTCAGTGATAAAACTAGTAATAAATTATTTCTACGACTACTAAATTCGCAACAATATCTTCAATTTGGTGCTTAGCGTGGTATGACTTTCGCGCTGAGTTATAAATTACGTACACTTATCGCCACCCCACATGAAATCTTACCATCTTTGAGATAGAATCGTTGACAAATAATTTTACGCGCAGTCATCTTGTCGAAAATAAGGCAAGCAAAGGTGTTTTTTTGAAATTACCATTTGATCAAGTGTAATACATACTCTTTGCTTTGAATGATACAAGATAAATCATTTGACTAGGTAGTATTCACTAGGAAATTTTGTTACATAGAATACACATAATTTCTGACGTTTGGAATGCATTTTCGCAGTGTTACAATATTTCCAATAAACCTGACAGAATTGAGTAGTGAGTAGAAATATGACCTCAGACGAGAGTCGAAACCGCTTTTCATCCATACCGGGGACGCGTGCTAGCACTAAACCACCGAGGTACATTTGCGCCACCACTCATTCTTCAGCATCTCTATATTAACTATCAGACCACCAACCTTTGAAGCATGTTGATGTATGTAACATAGATATGTTGAAGAATGAGTGGTCGCGTAAACGTACATCCGTGGTGTAGTGGTAGCACGCGTCCCCGGTATGGATGAAACGCGGGTTCGACTCTCGCCTGAGGTTGCATTTTTGCTCCCCACTCAATTCTCTTAGGTGCATAGAATACAGTCAAACCATGTAGTGGAAGTTCGTTGACAATACTTCCTGCACCTCGTTCAAATCTTCGTCAATTGCGCAGAAGCATTTTACATTGCCAACAACTCTAGTCATACCAGAGAATCTCGAATAGGTGGTAGACCCCTTCTTTTATGAAAATCTTAAACCAATCGTTATTGCATCAAGGTAATGCAAGATTAGCGTTATTTATTAGCAATCCACATAGAAAGTGGTCTAACAAAGCAGCATTATTTCAACAAAGGTGTTCGCCATTTCTTAGGTTGAAGAATGAATTCGCTCGATTCAAAGTATATCACTGACAAGAGTATTATGTTTTCGTTCTGATGGCAACATCTCAAGGGGTACCACTGAGGCAGAGATTACATTCCATGAATTCCATGATGAAAAAAGAAGAATAGGGCTGAGCGTAAATAGGAAGAAAACCAAGTTTATGACGAAATCATGGTGAAAAGGTGAGTGAGCCGAACTGAAAAGTTCCTTTGATTGCAGAAGCCAACACGTGCCTATACTTTCGGTGTCAAATGATCAAAAAAACAACATAGTAAGAGATTAAAAAGAGACCAAAAGCAACGAGGAGCGCGTTTCAACTCTTGGAGCAATCACCGATCAGAGAACGAGTTCTGAATTCTTCGTTCACTTCCTCTGTTCAACAATCCTTCCGTTTAGTACAGAGTTGAACTGCAATTCCAAAAACGAGGCAGAACTCCACACACTACCCAAAGAGCGCTCAAGTAAACCTTCTGAAACTCAATCACTACACAGAACGTTTAGCGGGAATACCCAGCTCAGACGTGCGAAGCCTATTTCATCTTTGAGACCCACGAATAAGTATCGATGAAAAATCATAGATGACCATTGAGCTTATGATAGGAGAAGCGTATCACAGATGACGAGGAGAGAGAATAAAATTTGAGAGGAAGGAAGTGTTCTTTTGGGCAAACAATTACAATGTGGATCATCGTGTTGATGGTTCTCGTAAATCTTCTGTGATTACACCTTAGAACGATGGAGTCATGAAAAGAAAACATTAACGCGTTAACTGATCTCGATTACTTGGAAGCGTTTAGATAGCCACTCATTAAATAGCTATCAAATGTACTATGAGTAGCGCTAACGAGAAATCTTATAGAGTTTTATCATTTGGTTCAAAAGAGAGACCTATCGGAAGTCCTCCGAGCACTCTTTGTAATTTTTCATTGTCCAACACCAATGATATAACTCGAAAATTCTAGTACTTTCACTGCTTCTTTCGTACTGCTATAGTGTTTCATATATATATAATATATATATATATATATATATATTATATAATATATATATGCGAATTGAGTGCAAGCAGAAAATACGACCTCAGACAAAACTCGAACCCACGTTTCATCGATATCGGAAACGCGTGCTACCATTACACCGCAGAGGCAGATTTGCAGCATCACTCAACGAATTTTCGCTCACCACTCAATTCTTACATAACTCACAATAAATCGCGACAAACATAATATGGTACAAATCACAGCTTCAAAAACAATGTGGCCGAAATAAAATGAGTAATAATACTTTTGGAACGAAACAAATTTTCGGAGTTATGGCTCTAAATTTTAAGACTGGAATTTTTGATTTGTTACTCCCCCAATTTTATACTTCATATTCCACCTTACTTTTATCATCATTGACGTAAAAACAGCCTTTGAATCCCTATGTAGAAAGCTTACAAAGCCATGTTGATTGAAAAATTTAGCTGTGAAGACATGAGATTAGGAAGCTTTACAGTCTTTGTTTTTCAAATGGGAAAGCCCTCGAATCAAATATTGGTCATGTTCTGTTAACTTCAAAATTTTCCAAGCAATAAAGAAGTTTTTAACAAAAATACTGTCATTTGATAATTCATAAGGAAAACTACAGCAATTTTATCGTACATCTACATATCGTTTAAAGATCATAACTAATACGTATTCTCAGCACTTCCTTGCTACCCACCACTGATATGCTATATTTGGCGATTCTTAGCACTTAAAACCCCGAAAAACTATGGTCTTGGTAAATACGAAAATTGGATGCATGAAATATTGGATGATAAACTCAGTGAATTTGAGCCAAATCAAACATTACCCGATTTCTGTCTTACTTATGGATAAAAACAGTGCTTCAAACAAAGCGTGCTTAGCAAGTGCTATGAAAAAACGCAGTATGAATGCCATTAAGATGCTTGAGCGAAAGTGTAAAGGGTTCTCGAACGATGTGTCGATTTTCCATTTACAAAACTGATAGAAACATTATTATAATTTAATCTCACAGCGAAAGCATTCACTGGATTAAAATTACAAGTTACTCCATGGTAATTGAATTCGATCGCACTGAAGAGCATCAACAAACTACTCACTCGTCCTTTTGAGGACTTTTCAAGACCCTGTAGTAATTCTATGAGTTACTGATATCCATGATTACGGATAGCGTTGTTCACATAAAGGGGAAAGCAGGAACCAAAAAAACATCTTCATCAACTAAAACCTTTTACGGAAGCAGTATCTCATAATAAAGTCAAACAAAAGATCAAAGCTTTCTTTCGCTTGAAATCATCTTCAAAATTAGTGCATTGAAGAAACCGCAATAAGGCGAGTATAGCTCAGTCATGATCAAATGAAGCCGATCTTTCAATCACCTTAACTGCATAAACCAAAAAAAAAATTTACATTTCAGTTGTTCGTAAATGGTTTCTGCGAAAGTAATAATAGGTAGATGACCTACTAGATAATGACCTATATTTTCAATATACTTCAAAGCTTCTAATTTGACCGAAATTGACATAATGATGAGAATTTTTTTACCATGTACAAGAGAATCTAGGCGATTATGTCAAGTTTATGCTTTTGAATTTGCTCACCATTCCTTTTCTCTCCATAATCATTTGCAAAATACCAGATTCTCAACATGACAAAGTGTTCACCAACACGAAATAATCTAAAACGCCATCTTCGAACAGACAAGTGTGTCCATTCCCTCGTTGTTCTTGGACTATTCAAAGAACAAAATGCTACAATCACAGCCATACTGTCGCATTCTCAGGAAAATACATACCCTTTTATACGCTGCTACACGCTAGGATGTCGAAAATAAGAAGGCCCGGACACGTGATGCGCTTCAACGACAAGCGATGGATGAGAGCCGTTACTGAGTGGATTCCTCGGGACGTCAAGCGCTCCAAAGGAAGACCACTGACCCGTTAGTCCGATTTCTTCACGAAAGCGATAGAAGAAAGATATGATGCTCAGCGAACCCCTAGAGCGAGGAGGACCAACTGGGCTACTCTTGCACGTGATAGGGAAAAATGGAAGAGTTGCTGGTACGCGCTCGAGTCACTCGACGATCGACGGGACGACAGGTGACAGAGGTGATTATGCGCTGATAAAAACCGAACAAAAAAAAAAAACAGCACAGAAGGATGAGAAAGTTTATGGGTGAAACCTGTGTGATTCAGAAAAGAACATAGATCAACCGGAATTGATGTGCATGTGATAAAAAAGCCAAGTAGCTCCTGTATTGCAGAAATCGTCAGTTTAACATCAATAATGGTAGAATGGAAATTGTAAAATTCTCAAGCCGACACTTTGTCAACCTTAATACTGATTGATAATTCGCTGTTTTCTTGATAAGCACACCAAGGTCGTTACATGCCGCTTATTCACAAAAGGTGACGATTCGACGGATTCGCCTGATTCAGAACCTGGTTGGATCAAAATTATTGCTCTCCTGCTGATGAAACATCTCCATGATTCCAACATAAATTTATGAAACCAAGACTTCACTCGCTTGAGACATCGCTGAGATATTGCCTGAAATCATGCGCAACAACGAGGCGTTCCCCCTTACGCCTCAATTTGGATTCTCAAGATTTATCTGGGATGTTCTGAGAATTTTACGCACTGTAGTTTTGTATTCCTATGCAGGGCTGGTAATTTTTACTTCAAATCTTCTCTGTATCTTACGCATGAACAGATGGACACATCAGAGAATTTGAAGTCGAAGTTACCGATCTCACATCTGGATACTAAACTTCAGCACGTGAAGTCCTGAAAGCACCCCGGATTTACTTCAAGAACCCAGAGATGTACCGCAAGGAGGTACACCTCGTTGTCGTCTTGATCTCAGGTAATATATCAAACGATATTTTGATTTAAAAAAGGCATTACTCATCCGTGCATACTCTAGGCGTCAGGCCTTCACGTAGATTAATCAGAAGACTAACGGGAAGCCATGAATCTCTGAAAAAGCTATTTTAATTCCGAGGTCATTTGAATCTAGGTTTCATAGGATTTCTGTGGAAGCTATGAAGGTGTTTGGCTGAATAGATTCAGTGAACTCGAGCTTGTCAGGTTCTAAAAAAAGCAAAATTCAAAAAACACAAGTATTTGTGAAGAAAAAAGATTTTAACAACCTGGTTTGTGTCTATAAAAAAAACAAATTATAGCAACAATAATGATGATAATGGGATACCTAGATGGGTCTTTAACATGTTAGTAACACCGGAGTGGATACAACACGAGGAACGTCATTTAGAGACATTTGACAAGTAAAATTAACAAAATGGCAAAATATTACGCATCAGTCTACTGTATAAAACAGGATAGGATTTACATTATAGTGCATGATTTTTGTTTTCCATTCACTGAATATCGCAATTTACGAAGTTCCCCAGTTGGCTTATACTTCTCGAGAAAATTGAGCTGCTTTTGGTTCAGCGCACCCCGTCTTTGTCTGAAATGAACAAATAAACTCATGAAACTAAATTGAATATTATTCTCTAATAACTGCAAAAGCAACAAGCTATCAAAAAACTGTAGTTTAAGAGAAAATCGAGAAAACCATAACCAAAAAGTGAACAACTGAGCGCTTGGTGCTGATTGATCCCCGAAGCATGCGCAAACCACTCGAAGATTATGAAACCCCATGGAAGTGACTGAATGCATATCTGGCCTACATAAACGGCTTGAGGCAACCTACCGATCATACCATTGCTGTTCTTCTCCCAAATAAATCGCGTAACTATATGTCCACACGGAACGAACGGAGGGCCTACCTTTCCCGGCATGAGGTCGAACCAACAACTTCATGTCTATTCAGGGCACATTTCACCGTCATGGTTACAACCGCCTATTTTGTCGTAAATACACAGCAAAAATTTCATCGATCATTACCGTCTTAGCACGTGCTTAACAAAACCGCGCCCACTTATAGCTCCGCTTGAATTGAATATATCCCAAAAACTAACATTTGAAAACGCATATTGATATAGCCGTACTTTTCTTTTCGACTGTTTTGAGATCTCGCCCAAAGCAATATAAGCTGACAACATATTCTGAGTCACAGTTCAAAAGTTCGACTTCTTATAACCTCGGCATTTTTACTTTGATATATGAAATCGAAAAAAAATTAGACTAATACTACATACGTCCAGGCTTTAAAGAAGGCGGGTCGCCGAAACGTCAAGCGGAATTACAACTACGACTATTTAACCAACCTCACGTCAGCTGATCAGGATAAGTTTTCTCGAATTTCATAAATTCTGGGGCCTTTCATGAGGTCTGTTTGGCACTTAAACAGTGCAAGACACGTATTTCGGCGCTACAGCCTCGTCAGTTGCACGGGTGCCTTTCGGCTCAGTCAGTTTCTTTGCAGAGTTATCCCCAAGGTAGAGGAAACTGACGTCGAAATATTTAAACCCGCCGCTAGGTGAAAAAGTCGCCCAATGGGCAGGCTGTACAGTCGATTGATCGTGGTTGATGAAAGAGGTCTCAAAAAATAGCCGAAAATGAAGGTCATGGACAATATACGTTTTACCAGCCACGAGCAATCGACCGTACAACACTTGACGTTGATGAAATCACCTAAACGGCAAAAGTAAATATTTCGGCGGTCGGTTCTCTAAGTGGGAGATATCTTCCCCAAAGAACTGATGAACCGAAACGCACAGTGCGACTGAAGAGGCTAAAATGCCGAAACACGTGTCTAGCATTGTATAAGTGCCACAACAGGCCTCATGAAAAAACTCAAAAAGCACGTTATCAGATTATATTGAGAAGTTGTAAGTACCCAAACTTCCTTCATGATCAATTCGGTGATAAGTAGACTATCATAAACGGCCACCTACCAACCAGAAGAGGCTTTTAACCACTTTGAACCTGCCAATTCACTATTTACTAGCAACAGCTTTTTTTCATTAACGTGAAATTGCCATTTGCACTCATAATTACAAGCTTGAGTTTGGGAACTAGAACTCAGCAGCGTGACCCTTAAAAGTACAAGATATAAATTTATAGTGGTTGGATAATTTTATGCTACGTAACCATTACGCAGGTACAACAATCTGAAACCCCATAGGGCGCAAAAGCTGAACGACAACAAGCTTCAAGCCCTCCATTACCTAGATTATCAAAAACAACAGTGACATTCGGATCAAAAATATTAATCTCAAAATGATTATATTTTGAACGAAATCGCTGGATCACTGGAGCAGAAGACCTCTCAAGAATTCCAGTCTGTGGTCTGTTATACAATGATCTTATCCTCAAAACATCAAAAAATAATGGGCAATAGAGAATCATATTTCGAATGACACCACTAATTGTTTAACAAATACTTTATATCCATATCAGTCGCTTAATAGCAAATACCAGAAATACTCTAAAGCTACGGCCACCCGCTGTTGAATTGTTGACGTCGAAAACGTTAAGCAGGCACTTCTTACGGAATTTTGGTTCCTTCTCTCGTCATTCGTCCCAAGCATCATCGTGGCTGAAAGGTGCTCCAGAGCGTCGGACTGCAAAGCACAGCGCGAGGTTCAACCCTCCAACAAGGCCACCCAATCTGACAAGGAGTCCGACGTCTCGACTCGGAAAGCCCAGTTAAGAGTAAACCATAACAGGAATGACCGCCGTCTTGATAGCTTAGCTACCAGTCGCAAGGTGATGATCTCCCTCTGATCCACAAGGGCCAACAACTGCTCCGATGTGGTGTCGATCTGAGGAAGCCCCGGCTAAGCTTACTTCGAGACTGCAGGAACCAAAACAGCTATAACAGCACATTTCCATGTGCCGCGGTCAGCACATTTCGGGAAGACGGACCGTCCAAATATCAAAGTTCTCTCGTCATTGCATGTATATCGATTCTAGTGGCTTCAGATCACTACAACTGTCTGTAGACAGTGATATACCGCACCTTACATAAAATGTGACTACCACTCTTTACTATAGCAAAATCACATGGTTAGTTCTCATTGAAAGCATACCTTCGAATCAGTTCCACAGCATCCTCGTACTTCATACCGGCTTCGATTAATGCAAGTGCAACAAGGACAGGAGCTCGTCCAAGTCCAGCGACGCAGTGCACGGCAATACATTGTTCAGGATGGTTACGAAACGATTCACGTACTAAGTGTAGCCAGTCACGAATCACCTAAAAAACATTAATGTTGGTAAAAAATTTGATACCAAACAAAAGTAAAATGTACAAGAAAAAACAGGGCTAACTTCAGGAGGAGGAGGGGAGCCATCGGAGAACTCCCAATCGAGTACGTCGATACCATGATCACGAAGAGGTTTTGTAGCATATGTCGGTTCACAAACTCGCACTACAGCACGAGCCGAATGTTTATCGAGTTCTAGGAGAAACCATCACTTCACGTAAAGAATATATATATATATATATATATATATATGCATATATAGTGTACATATATGTGTATATATTAAGGCGATAAACGTGATTCGTCAATTTAGAAGAGCATTTTATTTTGATGTGTTATTAACTCAAAAATGGATTTAAAGTCACGAGAGATCTTCTAACACTTGATCGCAGAAATTTAAACGGATCATATGTAACATTGCTACTCCTAAAAGTTTTGCAACCAAGGTGAAGCCGTCGAAGGTGTTGATAAACGAGACTTCTATGTCATCGAATAAAAACTTTGAGAAGATTTCATTGATCAAATCCGTGTAAGACACTTCAATAGCTTGCACAAAACGTAGTGAAACAACCGTTTCCGCTGACCTTCAGAAAACCACAAAATTCAAGGAGAACGCGAAAATTGAATACTATATGAGCAGAATGACGGAAAAGGAATGCTTGTCATGCAGTTTCGTCATTTTGAATTCCCATATATGACTACAAGTGGGCGACAAACGACGACATTTCGCACAAAGAGCGAAGATGATGGGGCAATGGAATACTTTCTAACGTCAAATTTACATATAACAGAAAATAATTCCTATTGGTTGATGGCACATTAATGATACCATCCAGTTCAACTTCTTAGATCTTAGCAAAACCGTAGCTGTAGATTCTTTTTTGCCATGAAAAACGGTGACAAATGCGAACGACATTAACTAATTAAATGAAACCAATTTAAATCATGAAGACATTAACAAAGAGTATACATAATTAACACTTAAATAATATAATTAAGATAGCGAAGCACTACCTCAATTGGCATATTTATCAAACCTTCCCTAACTCGCAGCACTTTCTCAACAACCTCAAAATAATTTATAAGAAAAGTGTTCAAAAATTAGGGTGCCTTTACAAATGCATCCAAAGTTTGACATACTCTACAACCTAGAACTTATCCTGATAGAATGGACTAAGCTGTATCTTGAAATAAAGGATATGTAGACTATACTGGAACTCGAACTAAAATCTCGATTTCAGAATATAAACGGAATCATTGCTCCAAGGATGGAAAAGCTCACCTTCCATATTAGAAAAATGTAGGCTAATCATTTAAGGCCTATCGAGCATCACTTCTACGCTCTATTGTGACATAAAATGTCACATTTGCATAAGAAGAAAAAAAATCAAATCAGTAGAGAACTTTGCATTTCATCCTTCTACGCAAAAAGCGAAACGAAAATGACCAATCAAATCACTCTTCACTTATGTAACTGAGCGTACTCTGTTTCCCACGAAAATCATCCTAATACTTATTGGAGTTAATCTCGATGAGGCCGCATGTATACTGTAGTCTAGAATCCGTACAAGTTGAGTGTGCTCATGGAAAACATCCATACACTCTAAGCGTGATTCTGCATTTGAGCCTTTCATGTAGGATACATTGGCCGAAAACAGAGTCGCCCTCGAGGCGATGGGACAGACTGACTCATCAAGTCATTTGTGTTTAACAAGTTTGTGCATATCCTTGCACTTTTAGTCGATAAATTCAATAAGTACAGAGGTCTTACACAATATTCTTCGTTCATCACAAGCTGAAATTTCGGCCAAAAAGGTAACAAAGGGAAAAGGGATCTCTCATTACTGCTTCAAAGAAACGATTATACCAGTTTACGGGTACAGCACATAACCATGCTCTAACAATTTTTATCAGTGACCATCAACTCATCGTCAACAGCTGTCACCTTCCATAGGTGCTCGTTACCTTGTCCACAGAATCTCGTTTTCTTCACAACTAAACTGCACATCTTAGTCGTTAGTAATTCATACAAGCGTACTAATACAGCTGGTTTCATCCAGCCACTTCAAAAAATGGCTAAAATCGAACATTCACAATTTGTTAAGCACCATGTTGTTTCATCGCTCACAGATTATCTCACGATTATCACCTTTGTCTCTACCTTGCAACATAGTTTCTCCTGAAACTTTCCCGCTAGAATGCGAGAATCCTCTCTATCCTTAGCATCTTCAAATTCGTCTACCTTTGATATCTCCTCCAGATGAATTACTTTGGTATTACAGAAGAAGCGACATCTTCAAACTCTATATAAATAACGCTTGGATTAGAAGACAGCCCCATTTCATGTAAATCTGATAGTATTGGGAGAAATTCACCGTCGACCTAAGCTCCCATAAAATAACGTTCAAGGAAATAAACAAGGATAGTTGAGTTGAATCTCTTAAGAATGGTGCAGATTCGGATTTGTCGCAAGCTCTTTTGATCAAAAACGAAACTCAATTTCTCTTCTGCTGACATATCTGAAGTTCTGTAAATTTCAACGTTAACCCAACAATTGATTGGTCTTTACTTTATAATCACTACGATGAATCATAGCTAAGATATGAAATTGGCGAAAACGAGAGATACTGAGTATAATTCTATGTTATCGATCGATTATCGGAAGCCAAAACCAATGGGATTTTAAATGTAGCGACAGCGAATTGAGTAGAGAGCAAAACTTTGACCTCAGGCGGAAGTTGAACCCACCTTTCACCGAAACCGGGGCACGTTGTACCATTAAACCACCGGGGCACCGTTTACTCATTCTTGATCGTCTCTGTCATAGCTATCGGTCACCACAATTAACAGGTTTGGTCGGGTAAGCAATTTCGCTATATAAACTCAGTTAAGCTGACAGTCATTGTGATATTAATACTCAAGATATTTCATGTTTTTACTGCATTTCACAGCGTCATGAGGTTCTCAAATGTACTTCAGAGAACTGAGTGGCAAGCAAAAATTCGACCTCAGGAGGCCGGGTGGCGCGTGCCACCACTACACCACCGAGGCACAGTTTCACTACCACGGCGAAAAAGCTCTAAAAACATAAGAAATCTTGATCAATGGGATTGCTGGACTGAATACCGGTTTTTTTTTTCAGAAATATACCCACAAGAAATTTAGAAAGGATTCACTAACAAAGTCGACACAAAAATATAAGCAATAGGAAAATTGTTCTTATGAAGAACTGAAAGACAGACGTGTATCGACTTCAATTCGTAGGATGCACAGCAAAGAACAAATTTGAGTCCGCAGACGAAAACTAGCTGTATGTGTGTGCTCACGTATTGGGTCACTATACACCAAAAATTCAGACTATTATGATTTCTGCTGCCTCAAAACGACGACAAATCAGCTCTAACCATATGACCCAAACCTTCGACTGACTGACCTCAATAAATGAATTGATGGAGTTATCGTTTGGTCTGTCAGTAATCAGAAAACGCATGCGTCCGTACAATATCTCCGATGGTGCTGGTTTGAAATAGGCAGCGGCGGCACCACCACCACCGCCACCACCGGACACCATAATCTTCTTCTGAGTGCTTGCAGTACCCATTTAGAGTAAAAAATGCTGAAAAAAGGGATTAGTAATTCCTAAATTATCTATAATGAGAAAAATTGAAACGATAACGCATAACGTTGACTGTCTATGAAACTAACCACAACTAAAACTAACCAGCTGCAGTTATAGGACGTTAATTTTCGCGACTTTTCCTCCGAGATCAACCAGTTCATATATTAGTAAGCTAACAAAATGAAGAAAAATGGGGAGACTTTTTGAGTTATCTGTATCAAATTGACTCCCACCGCTCAATTTCCGTATTGAAAGATCCATTTTGACTTATTGAAAAGAAATACGCTGAAGTCATTGAGAGCCAACTTGCAGTACGTTACGGTTCTCAAAAGCTCCCTTTCCAGAGAAAAAAATATTTTCTAGTATGTGTAAAGAAACTTCGAACATTTATTAGCTCGGCTGTATATGGGTTAGCCTTGCATGTTGTTTATCATTGTACAAGAGATGTCAATATACATATAACAGCAGTCCACGATTTCTCTCTCAGCGATAAAAAATCACTAAATCGTGAAAAAAGTAAGCTGTTGAGCAAACTTACATAAAATCTCAGGTAGATCAAGGAGGCCGAAGATATACGCAGTCCGCGAGAATGGAAAGGCAGAAGATAATGATTTTAGCTATAGTCGTCACTAGTCAATGGTGCTGACTTCGGCAGAACTCGCCAACCGGATTCAAGTTCACCAAACTCAGCCGGCTAAAATCATAAAAATCAATTTCAAACGGACAGAAAATAAGGACATTGACGTTCGTTTCATAGGTCCAACTCTATTCACAATATACCACAACTGATCAAACAACAGAAATAAGAACAACGATTTTTCTCTCACAGACTTTGTTTTGTTTCCAACTAAATTAACACGAAGACCACTAATAGGCAGCTATGTTTAAACTGGGGCGATTCAATAGGCAACGCTCATGTTGGCTCGTGGGCACATGTTTTCATAAAGGTGGCATCATCACGAGGGGGCAACAAAAGACGCGAACACACGTAATCTGCGCTCTAAGGCAACAGATAGAGCACTCGAGGGGACTCCACGGCCTCTTAGGTTTAAATCAAAAAGACAATCTAACTTTCACCATTGATATGCATCTTGATCTATAGAAAACCCTCATAAAAATCCACGCATAGAAAAGAGTGTTTGGCAACTTTAATCCAGAAACGAAACAAAAAAGTCTTCGAACAACATCTCCAGAGTAACAATGTCCTATGCGAAGTCTAAGAAGGAGGAACGAGTCAAAGACAGCAAGAACGGCAACAACAGCAACAACACCATCGGCAACACCACAACGACGACAGCAACAAAAAAAAAAGTCTGGGACTCATTTTTCGCTCTCAAAAACGAAGTATCTAGAGGTAAGCAGTGTTTACGTAATTTTGATTTTGTACGGATGGCACAGTTTCCTACCAACAATAGTAGGAACGAGAACGAACGAACGAACGTACCTGGAAATACTTGTCCAGAAAATTAGGCCTGTGTTCATATCACAGACGATGCACAAGGATAATAGGTGACGAATTTCACAGCTGAGCAATTTCCGTCTGAATCATAGATGGTATTGAGGCAATACGAAAAAAGAATTATAGGAAAGTACGAACGAACGGACGTCGATCACATCATGACATTGTAATCATTACAGATCCCAAGAGCTTATGGAATACAAACATACTTAGTTAAATTTTCGGCTACCATACAAAAATTGATGATTACAAAAGATTAAAGAGATTAGCGTCAAAAAAAGAAAATCCGTTACAGAACACATGGCAGAAACACAAGTGAAAGAATTATGTTACACGGATAAACTACATCTGGTTGACCATTCGCTTATTTTCAGATCAATAGAAAACACTTTACAATCCTAAAAACGATCAAACAAATTCGTTACCAAGTAGGCATCGTTCAGTATCATAGAGGCAGTGAATAGGCAAGTATATTATCGCCCATACAAAGTCTGTTTTAACTGCTCTTCAACAATAAGTGAAGGGAACTGAGTGGTGAGCAAAAACTCGACCTCAGGCGGGAGTTGAACCCGCGATTCATTCATACCGGGGACGCGTGCTACCGCTACATCACTCAGGCCATCACTTACTCACCACTCATTTTACAATGCCTTTCTATCTTAGTTATTAACCACCAACCATTTAGCAGGTTTAATTGGGTAAGCAATATCGCTCTATAAACCCAGTTAAGCTGACAGCTATTGTACTCATTGAAACATCATACTACTGCGAAAAAGCTAAAAAAAAAAAACAAGTATCTTCGAATAACTGAAGGATCTATGAAGGACCAAACGGCTTTGAAGAAAGCGAAACCGCTGGAATGTCAACCAACTTTGTACTGGATGGATCTTGCTAATAATCGCCTCGTGTATGCCCATCAACAAAGAGCTTACGGTAAGAATTCACAAGGTTATATATTCCCTTTGAGACAGCAGCATTACGACATCAAAGTGGTGTGCGATTTTCGTTCTTCAACAAAGATTCTTTCCTTTTTTCGGAAAACACTTCAGGTTCTTTGCACCACTCTAAGTGCACGTGATTTTCTCTATAAGAAGCACACTTTTGTGCATATATAACTCCTATGAGAAAAGAAACCTCCGGAAATGAAAGGTATTTATATTTTCGCTCTCACTGTGCGCTATGAAAACCTTTTCGAGAAGTAGTTTAAACTTCAAATTTGGCAAGATTGGGCTATCAAATGAGCTTAGTGAAGTTCAATAAAAAGTGATCCATAGACCTTAGCTGAACAAATAAGGCAAATTGATTGCGAAACACAATTTCATTGTTCCTCATACAGCGTACTAAAAAAGTCTTTTTGGAAACTAAGCAAAGTATCGGAATTCCCGAAATTCATGCTTTCGAATGACTACTTGAATTCTAGATAAAGAGCTTTAATTAGCGAAAAATATCTCTGAAAATTTGAGGATCAAAATGACCCTCATCGTCAGTAAGGGATATATCGATATTGAAGAACATAGTCCTCAACAACTTCGTAGATACTTCAAAAGATTTCTAATCGTTTCGTCCTCTTACTTCCTAAGTCGCAGATGGAAACGATCCGTTATACAAGGCGTTATCCACGAACGTTCATCATTCCTAAATTTAGTCCTCGTCAGCACACCTCAACATCGTTCAAACACTTCTTTTACATATGTCCATAAATAAATTATTGATAATTGAACGTTCCCTTTTGAATATATATGAACTTCAGAACCATGTATGTAGAATACTCGTCTAAAAAGTGGAGAATGGCGCCTGGCTCAATGTCAAGGAAGTCAGCTGTGTCGTAAAAAATAACAAATCATGAACGTAAAAACACCCGTCTAGAATGTTGAACACTGCAGTCTGGCTGAGTGCCAAGGGAGTCAGCTGTGTCGTAAAAAATAACAAATAATGAACGTTAAACACCCCTCTAGAATTTTGAACACTGCAGCCTGGCTGAGTGCCAAAGGAGTCAGTTGTGTCGTAAAAAATAAAAAGTCTCTGAGAGCATAGGTGACGTAGTAGACGAAATCTCAACAAAATAACAGAGCTCAAGATCACCTGTGGACTTGACATAATGAATGGATAGCGAGACGCTCATCCATCATTCGAATGTTTATTTTGCCGATGCAATGACTGCTTTTCTGTACTTATTTGACCCTAGTTTGTTATTTATGCTCACTGGACGCCCAATCCCTACTCGTTCGTTATCGTATCATTTCTTCGTAAATATCGTCATCTTTTAGGTTTCTTCGTCATCCGTAGTCCTGCTTCAATGCCTTAGTAAAATATCAATTATCAGTTTCTGATAATGGCTAAAAAATAGCCATATAGTCGACCACATGATGGTTCTAAAATGACTTTTTGTCTAAAGTACGCCGTTTTTGATTCAATCGACTCTATTGTCCGTCAAAGTCCAATGTCACCACGTCATGTCGCCCATGTTTTTCGATACGAGAGGATGATGGATAGCGATGAGAACGATAACGGACGTCGTAGTGCAGTAGCGATAGCAATCAGCTAAAGAATGTACTTAACAGCAATATGCCTTGGTCGTATGAAAACATTAGCGCCGAGATCATGGACTTTTCCGATATTTCAGACGACTAAGAAAAGCCTGGTAGTAGTCGAACAAAGACGTTCATGGCACCCTATAGAGCACAACAGCCTATAGAGCACAACAGTTGACGAAATAACTTTAACCATTGGCCAATGGCACTGCAATAGATATCGTCAGTGGAACGCAATCTTTGTTTTTTGACAAGGATTTTTTCCCTTGTTTCGAGAAATACTTTGGGTTCTTTATATTACTCTGATAGAACATGATTTTCTCTATAAACTGATATAATTTTGTGCATATATAACTTTAACGTGTGGAGAGAACTCTGAATGTGAAACGTAATTTTATTTTTGCTCTCGAAGTACGCTATGAAAACCTTTTCAACAACCAGTTTATGCGAGAAATTCGCCGAGATATGGGCTACCGAAGGGGTTTAGTGGAGTTCAATAATAAGCGATCCACACAGTTAAGCTGAGCAAATAAGGTAAAACCAAATTTTTTACATAACTTTAATTCATGCTGCTACAGCGTACTATAAAGGTCTTCTTGAAAACCAAGCAAAGTGTCGGATCCCCAAGATGAAAGCTTTTAAATGATTATTTGGATTCTAGATAAAAAGCGTTGTTCAGCGGGAAAATCCATTGAAAATTTAAGGTTCAAAATGACCGTCATCGTCAGCAAAGGATTAAAAGTGGGATTTAAATCGTAACTCTCAAGATATACACACGTATTTACAGAGTTAGAAAAATCCCAAAAAGCATAATAAACCTAAAAAATTACAAAAACCTTCATTACGAACCACGATAATCGGCCAGTTATCCATGACAGTGAGGTCATTATGTACTGGTGGCCGATAGTTTCCTATTGAGGGGACGAAGACCACCTATAGCGATAGCGATAGCGACCACCCCGATTCAATGAAAACTGAAACGATTCTAGAAGTCTCTTTTCAAGACTGATGACAATTTCGCATTGAAAGATAAATTTGATAGGGATTTCAGCGTTTTTCTTCCAAAAAAAACCAGTTTCGAAATTTAAGAAAATCTAAAAAATTTATCAAAGAAACCAGATATCCCAAACGTAAGCTACATTTCCAAGGAGAAATTCCCTATAGTTCCCTCAAGTTGGGGTTAGAGTTCCTCAAGATAACTACTCTCCATACTAAAAGAGACATAGGAATGAAGTGAACTGAAGAGTGTGGCCTAGGGCAAAACATCATAATTGACGTCAAGACAAGATAACAGACTCATAAAATCGTAAAAGAGGGATATGAAATTACTTTTTTGAAGTACTGAGAACAGATGACGTCATATGTCGTCACGACTGGGACTATGAGATAAACAACACGATATCGACTATTAGTTAGTCTTCCGGACTGTTAGAGGTTAACCATTGGATTAGACTCGAGAAGTCAGAGGCTTGGACTGTGCTACGACAAGCTTATCTCTCTCAATACACGAAAAAACTCAATGAAGAGAACAAATCGAGAAGAAGGATTGTCATAAGAGCAGAAAGAAGAGTAAATGACTCCATGAAGAATTATTACATGTATAAATTCACCGTGCACAAATTATGGCTATTAATCGGGGCATCCTGAGGACCGATCGACTTCAGTTTCCTTTATAGCTAAGGAGGAAAAAATTTCGAAAACTACCCAACACGGGACGGGTGTACCGAGTGAGCATCTAGGACGCGTTGAAAGAGAGGGTGGAGTTTGTCGAGGTGACGAGAGCAGGGCATAGGGGACCGAGGTGCAGACAGTGCGCTGAGCACGGAGGGCGCTGAAATCGGTCACGGATGCAGAGCAGCTTTGCCGATCGATTCAAGTAGCCTAAAGTGTATATTGGGTGCAATGTTTCGTCATGTATAGTATCCTCTAGAGGTGTGTTCTGCAATATTGCGTCTATGCATAACTGATGGATGTCGGTATGTGTATATTGTCTGCCAGTGATGTCCGTCTATGTGCGCGCGTATATGCGCATATCCATCCATTCGGTCATGTGTGAATCATGACCCTCTAGGGATTCACTAATGACGGCAATTGACTATCCCTTAGCAACTGCGAGATATCCCCAGTAAACCTACGAACTCGCATTTTTTAAGCATGTGGCGCAGGGATTAGAGGTGCTCTGCGTCGCACAACAAAATCGATGGTTCGATCTCGCATTCATGACTCACCAAACCGTCCATCCCTCCGAGGTCAGTAAATTGGTACCAGACAGGTCTCAGACTTGTCTGGAAGGATAAGCAGTACTGACTCGATACAGCGTGAGGCCACCACGAGTAATTGTAAAGGCCAGATATGCATTCAATCACATCAAACGAAATTAAAAATTGAAGACGAATGCATGGCGCATTCATCAGGGAATGATTAACGCCGAAAGCATTATACTTTTTTTCTTTAATGTAAAATCAGCTGATAGAGAGGGACTAAAAACGAGCTGACCTTCTGCTCAACTCAATCCAAGGCTGAAGCTAATGAATTGCTCCTCAAGACAGCCGAAAATATCGTTGGCTTTACTGTAACAAGCGTCCCCATAGATCGGCCTTGTACAGCAAAAATTAATAGATTGTAGAAATGTTTTTATGAGCATATGTGAATGCGCACTGTGTCATGTGTGAACCCCCTAGGGATTCACTAATGACGACAAATGACTTTTGCCTTTAGCATTTGCGAGAGATCCCCGGTAATCCCATGGAATCGTACTTTTCAAGACTAAATCAGCTAATAGAGAGGGACTACATGACGAGCTGTCCTTCTGCCCAAGTTGAATCCAAGGTCGAAGCTTATGCATTGCTTCTCAAGTCAACCGCAAATGAAGCGTCGGTAACAAACGCCCCCCTCCCACCACATACATCGGCCTTGTATAGCAACAATTAATAGGTTGTAGAAAAAGCTATGACGTATTGCGTGAGAAGATAATTCTTAGACATGTATTTTGAGCAAATTCGAGCTCATCAGAAAGCTCGTTTTCTTAAGCATTGAACTATATATTATTTTTCTACACAACGTTCAGAATGAAAGCGTCCAAGGGAGAAATTCCTCTGCTGCCCCAAATCCACTACGAATTGGCTGCCAACGCTTCTGAGGCTCGTCGAGAAATCTGTAAAAGTATGGTGACGAAATTGGCGATGTTCGTACAGCTCAGCGTTGGTATAAGACATTCTGTGAAGAAGGAGACCGTTTGACCGACAAAGCAAGAGAAGAACATCCACGAGAAGTCAATCGCCAAGCAGTCGTCAGTCGAATTAGTGAAGATCCATCGATGAGCTGCTGGATATTGGCCGGCAAGTTTGTGTGTATTCCGATTACAATTTGGCACATTCTCCAGGAGACCGATATGGAAGAAGACAACTTCGAATGTTAATTTGTCTATAGTTTGAGCTTGGTTGGTGTGCAATAAAATTTTTTACAATCATTCTGAAAATGCGACAGGACTATTTCTATAACCTATTATTATGGGTTGAACTGAGTTGTAGCTTTTGTTCAACCTATCCCTCAAAATGGTTTATTTGATCGTGATTAGACTGCTCCTAGGTATCCGACTGCAAAGTACAAAGGGCGTTCAGATCCAACGCGGTCTTTTCAGTTAATGAGCAGTTCGATGAGTTCAAAGTTTTCATCAGGAATTCTGAATGCGAGTTAATGAATGTCAAAAACCGCCGACGCCTGGGAGTATTCTATTTGCAAAGTGACAAATCTTTGTCCAATCTTGGAGTGTTGATGACCCTATGGTGGTAATCGTAGAATTTTGTAGCAGAGCAACCTTAATCTCGAGAGAAAGCAGGTTGATCAGCAAAATAAACTAGGCTAACTACCACACATTATGGCTTCCGTCTACAACATCAGGCGGCTAGGCATTTTTTACGAGGTGATGGAATTTTAGGTTACACAAGGCGTTATTCCACAGGATATGTTCTCATTGTGCTCTTATAGCACCAGAAGAGTGTCCTCAAACACGGATCCTTATATTCTTGTCAAGGACATCGATCACATTACTTAGTCACCCCACAAAAAAAACGAGGCGTAGCGGTAATGACACGCACCAGCTATATGCCACCTATATGAGTATACAATTTCCATGCAAGGAGAAAAAGTTCCCAACACGAAATTTCGGTGGAGTCGATTTTGTTACTCCTTTTTTGCTCATATTCGTGGACTCATTCGAATCTCTTACATCGCTGCGTTATTCGTCTACTTCAGCATCAGAGTCGAAAGATAAGCTATACCAACAACTGCTGCGCATAAATCTACATAGACAAAGATAAATCAGATGCATTATGCTAGTAGATAGCGAGAGTAATGCGCTATGAAAGTCTTTTTTGACTTTTTTTTGCAAATCGTAGACTGTAAGGTCGCACTGGCATACCTTAGTGAGAATGAACACAAGGCCAAGAAATTTGGAATAAGTAACAAAAACCGGAATGAAATTGTCTTGCTGGACCTCTGATATTGGTGAATTTGTTCCACAAGAATTCAGTTTTTGAGAAAATAAAGTAAATGATTACCGTGCAATTTGCCTGTTGCCTGAGGACAAGTTCTTAATGAGCATTATCATTAGGCACATTCGAGAACTTTGATGAAGCCTGAGTAGTTGAGTTAGCAAAATTTCGGCTAAAACTTCTCCAAGGATCGCTTCTAAGTGGCGATTAAAAGTACAAGAAATTATGTGGAATGGCATCTGCTTCATGTTCTCACCATTGCCGACTATGAAGGAACCTTTGACATTATCAAGCTTTTCCATTAACTCTCGCCGAGCAAAAAGTATGCTCATCCTACATATGAATCCCATCTGGTAACTATTGCAAATCCACCACGAAGATATAGCTTTCCACCGACTCCTTACCATCTCTCTTGGGGATATCGTCTCGCCAAAGTTATTCGCCCCAACGCTGCAGTGGATTTTATAGTCACTCGAATAGGATAAGAAGGAAATACACATTGATATGAAGATCATGTCAATTATTCATAATGCCGAAAAGATCTTTTTTTTGGGAGGGGGAGGGGGAGTAATAATGAAACAGAGACAGTGTTCACTGCGCACAATGAAGCAAGAAAAAAGACTGCCGTGCGCACAAGTCAGCAGAAAACGGTTATCTAGGAACCGCGTTACGAAGGTAAATAAATTGAAATGTATCGTTCTTTGCTCAAAATGACCACATCTTATGTGTACTTAATAGTACTTAATAAGTTCAATTCATGCTTGCAATTTGGCAAAAGAAAAAATGTGTATAAATAGAGCAGAAAATAGGAGTTTTGGAGAAGTTAGAAAAACGTACGTGAGCACCTCTCATAGCCGATTGTCCTTACAACACTCTGCTATGGACAATTACTTAGCACTTCAGCCACATCCAGGAACATATCAACTACGGGACGTTTGAGTAATATAAGATGAAACATAATCAAAATGAGCTGCTAATTGAGCTGCGATGTGCGCCAAGAAACCTCCTCCTGCGGTCAACCGCATTCATTGGAAATCCCAAAAAAATGGCTGAAAGAAGACCACTAGTAGATGGGATCAGAAATTGTCGCTTTCATGGAAGAAACCTAGTCGCAAGATGGTAACCTTTTGAATCCACATGGGACAATAACTGTTCACAGTGATGACCTAGGATTGCATTGAATGGAAGTTCTAACTTGGTTAAAATTTTTGCCGAAAGCCTCAAAAAATTGATTTATAAATTTTGGGCACAATTTTTCATAATGACAAATTCATAAAAACCAATAATCGATAATTACTCTCCCTGTTGTCCTATGGCTTTGGTTCTCGATAATGATACAAAATCACTCCCACTTGTAATCCGTAGAGGTAGTCTGTTTCATGAATAAGTTCGGTTGCACGATTGCACATTGAGCATCTTTCTTCTCCCCTCACTTAGGTAGTGGAATTTGATTCTGCACGGTTTTCTCTCGAACAGAGGCATGAATGTTCTGTGTTGTTCTCAAGGCAGTGTTAGCAATCGTGATTTGGAAGAGGATGTTTACCGGAGCAACAGAGATCTTTGACGTCAACGATTTCTGCGACCAGTCGACCCACCGATTTAGGAGGGTATGTAATAGGTAGCTTTTCGAAAGCTTGTGATGAATCTTGAAAACTAACCATTTCTATGTTTGGTTTGCTCTTTCTTGCTTTACTGAGATAATATTAGGTTGGTAAAAAAAGGTTCTTCACTCGAATAACGTATCAACACCTGCGCTTTTCTTAGAGTAGCCTCGTTCTGAGCCAACTGTCCACATCCGGTCGTCGTAATGATGTGAGCGTTCATACTTAGCAATTTTTTGATTTTAACTCTGCGTCAAAAATAAACAAATATCTCCGGGAATTTGAAATCTGATTGGAATTTACAAAACCGGATACTGATTTATGTTTTTCTGGTGGATATTGCAAAGAAAGGAGCACATGTGGCCCAGTGGTTAGAGATGCTCACTGTCGCAGACAACGATGGTTCAGTCTCACGCTTATGAACCACTGGGCCATCCATTTCTCCGCAGTCAGAAACCTGCTGCTGTGCTGATTATATCCATAATAACCTTCTAGGATCATTGAGGAAATTACTTGTTTTTGTGTAAAATCTGATGCTCATCATGCCACAAGTTCACCATTACTTCGAGTACCCGATACACACGTCAGTATGCACTTCTCAACATGGCAGTACTATTCTGCACATTTTATTTACACGACCCGTCATCACAATTTTTATGTTGCAGATCACAGTGCTTCTAGCATTCGATTCGTTTTTTCGTCGTCTTCTCCAATAACGTGGAATATTGGTCGAGCCATGACTCCCTGGAATCTCAAGGAGAGCCTGGCTGTGGCGTTCCATAGGACGTTCTTGTCGACTGTCGGAAGAGTATTCAACAAAAATGGAGATCGCCTCCACGCGTGCCGCGACGAAGACCACCAACACTCGGCCAAGCCTCCTCCCCCGCAGTAGTATTATTCAATTAATTTTCTTAATGAAGCACTCTACATTGGCAGTGAAGAAGACCACAAACATATTTAATCTGCTTAGCAAAAAGTGATCTAAGCTAACGACATATGAAAGAGTTCAACAGAAACGACAGTAAATCATTTCAACAAAATTACATACACATATATTTCTATTGCAATATCTATGCTATGTAGACACTTCAAAACATCACGACACTTTTGCACATTCCGACTGGCGCATTCTCCGTTCAGTCGGAGGGAAATCTTCGTCCCCATTTCAGATATGAATTCTCTGAGTCTCTAGTATGGCGATGAGGTGATGGAGGCAGTTGATTTGCTGCTCGATTTCAGGAAAAAAGAGAAGAAAAATCGAGATTACATTATAGAAAAAAGGCAGCTTCTGAAGGGCAAAATTTGAGGGACTACTCAGTCGTTCAGGGCCCCATATAGAGTCCACATCTATCGGAATGTGTTGACGATAGGAGAAACAGATAAGAACCACACGCATCGCATAAAGATCCTAGTGATACCATAACGTTCTTGGCAAGTTGTATAAGAGAGTGAATTCATGAGTGGATGTCAGATGATTTACAATCTCAATCGCTTACTAACAGCAATGAATGATCTTGTTAGATTTCTGCTGATTTTGCTACTCAAAATTTACAACATCAGTGAGAATTGAGTATAGAGATTCTGCCTTACGAATCTAACATGTTTAAAACATTACAATCGTGAACGCTAAGCAAAAACACATGTGACTATATTTCACTTCATTAAGGACTATACATGAAAACTATGACATTTCTGTGGTAGGCAGCCAGAGGCATATCGAAGCTTAAGCAGAAAACAATTACATGTCACAATCCCGTAATCATTGAGAGTGTAAATTTTGTAGAATAACAGAGAAAACAAAAAATACATCACTACGGTAACCTTATGAACACTAGGTAATACTACATATATACACTTTATTGTTGTAAATATTTAACATTGAGAACATTTGATCATATAAATTATATTGAGGCATTATTTTATCAGCAGGCATTCTGGAGTGGGAAACCACACAAGTGACACAAAACAAGTGGTCAAGAAAAGTGAAGAGTAAGAGACGAAGTAGATTCAATATTAACGATTATTTCGAAAGAAAAAAAAAATGAGAGGAAAAAACCTAAACGATATAAAATCCTCATATTTTTAAGATCATTCAAAGCACTCATGGAGAAGACCTTCGACGTCGGCCCTTTTGAGTTCACTTGTCATGTGATCAGCGTAACCCGCTACTTCACTTAGCGCATTCAATCGCTCCAGAAGATGACGATAGTCAACAGAAGCACGTACACTATCGTTGCCACTCAAGGAATATAGAAGTCTAGAAAAATTATCATCCACGAATAGAAACTTTCAGTGCCCGCACACCATTTCTATCATCTCAGAGTTAGAGAACTCAAAAAAATTGCACCCATCCCTATCAACTACAATAGGATATGATGATATACTGTAACAACACATCATGTAATAAAAATCGACTTCTAGGTTAAAACAAAGAGAATGAACGTGAAAATTTCACGACATAATATACGAAGTGAAGAAGCTATAATAGTGATTAAGACTCGAAAACAACTAATTTTTAAATTTAGGGGAGTTGAGTAGAATTGCTATCCAACTGACTTTTATACTATCTCTTAAATTGATTTCTTTAAATAAAAAATTACGAGAGCACGCTTAGGTCTAAGCTAAGGCTAAGGTCGAGGCTTAGGCTTGCCTCAGGCTTAGGACTGAAAAATTGGTGGTACCACAAATCTTCACTAGCGTCAGATTTATTTAGGAGAGTGACTAGGTTGCAAAGATATGAGTGTAATTTTATCTCAAATTGGAGGATAAAACTATTATCGAACTACCTATTATAACGTTTGATATGAAAAATGAGGTTTTCCAAGAAAAACTAATTCGTGCGCTATCAAAAGTAAACTAAACTGGATACTATACCTTTGTAAAAGCGAGCTATAAAAGGAGTACTGCCTCGTCACAGCTTCTTTGTCTTGTAATCCAACGCCTTCAGAATCGAAGACGACCAACAAACCAAGAATTAGCATAACATTTCGCTATTTCTTAACTCTTCTTTGAATGACAGGTAGAAACTGAACAACAAGCTAAACAGACAAAAGGTCGAGAAATATTTGTATCTCAGATGAAGACAGAGCCTCCAAAGTTCCAAAAAAATTCAAATCAGAAGCCATACCGTAGGCAACGATTCAAAAAGTCCGATAATTGTAGATCTGATGTCTGCTCAACAAATCTCGGATCATTCGAGGTGTAAGAGATTCCGCTATGTAAAATCGTATACGGCACGCATGATCCTTCAAGAAAAACTATCTATATATATATGGAGAATAGACATGGTGAATGACCTGTTTTCACAGACTCTGACTATTATAGCCACACATGCAATCGTCTCTACAAATTTTCTCCTCACATTGAGAGAATATGAGATACTCTCCAGTTATGAGGGGACAAATGAAAAACCGATCTCGTTCGCTGGAGAGGAACTCTTCTTAGGAAAGTTAGTATTCATTAAAAAGCTGAGACTTGACGCTACAGTTTGGCGTCGCCGGTTTTCAAAAAAGATTTTTTTTTTGACGCTGCTAGATGAAGAGATGCCTTGGACTCAGACACACATATTTCTCGCCAGACGAGCTCGCTCGTTGGACTGTTAGTAATCATTCGATAGTGTGATCGAATTTGCTTCTAGCGCTGTGCTAATATCTTGAGAAGACCGCTTCTTCAAAACTTAGCAAGTAAAAAGTTGAAATTCCATCTGTGATCAATGGCCTCATTGGAGAACTCACGTGCGGCTGGCTGAAGCAGCCACGTTCGATGACGCGATGACCATCGATTTTTTGGGCATATGAACGCGTAGAGAAGTATCGCGTCAGCAGTTCACGTGGGAACCTCACGCACACGCGCGTGAATTGACCATGAGGCTATCAATCGCAGATGGGAATTCAAGTTATTTTACCTGCTGCGTTTCATAGAAACGGTAGTTTCTGAATGTACGCAGAGCGGTGGAATCAAATTCGATTACGCTATCGAATGATTACTAATAGTTTGAAGAAATAGCTATGTCTGGTGAGAAATATGCGTGTTTAAAGCCAAGAAATCTCCTCCTGTTGCAACGTCAAAAAGTCTTTTTCGAAAATCTACGTGGGGCCGTAGGCTCAGGTCCTAGTTGTCTAAAGGTTACTAACACTCCTATGAAAAGTTTCTCTCGAGCGATTGAGATCGGTTTTTCATTTCTCCCCTCATAACTGAATTGTAGCGAATAAGGTTAAAATATGTTAGATGGAAGCAAACAGTCAGCACTATAGCCAAATACGACAACTTCAACCCAAATTTAGCTTTAGTTATTCATACCAAAAAGCGTATTGAAGTCATCTTTTTTTGCAGTTGATCGGGAAACTCACGTCTTATCAAGATACATTTGTCATGTAAGTTAAACAAATTGAATGAGGGCAGCCATTTTAACATTCGAACGAAACATCGAACATTGTCATCAGTAAAACTCATTAGCTGAAGACTTAGACCATCGCGACGAGATCTAAAAAAAAAAAACCAGTTAGTAGATTCACATGTGAACAGTCTTAACGGAAAGAATAATTGCTAGCAATCTATTGGGGACAGCAGTAGAACGCTGAAAGCGCGCGATTGTCACTATTCAACTAGGGTTCATATTTTAGAAAAAAAAAAACCCGGTACTATTCCAGTGTCGGGAAGCATTTTTCTAACCCTCGGAGGACAACGCCTTTTCGCTTCTTTTTCAGAGATTTAGTGTTCACTTGAAATAATCTCGGCGATTCCAAAACTGAGCTAATTTTCTCAAAAAGCTTTTTTGAACGTTTTAGCAGAGAAATCAAAATTGAAAAACACTTGGGGCTAGTTGTCACCGTATTCTCGTCATTTAGAATTTTTTTCTGTTAACACAAATCTAGTAACAATGCCCAAGACCGCCTATTTACTAACCTCGGCATGTTACCTACATGAGGGATTACTATAGAATTTCTAGGCTCTGCATATAGGCACTGTGGATTAAACTTTGTTTTTCATTTCGTTCGATGGGTTTTGGTTTTTATTTCCTATTTATGGTGTAAAAAAACTCGCTAGTAAGCCTAAGCCTAAGCAACATGAATCTTGAAAAACGAAACGTCATCTTCTTCTCACTCTTCCAGCGCTCTATGAAGACCTTTTGATTAGAATCAGAATCACTATATCTACATAAATAAATAACAAAAATTTCTTGAGAGACCATCTCATCTACAACCAGCCGCCGGGGTCGTTTGCTGCGAACGTTGCAACACTCGTCGAGCTAAAAGTGCATGAAAAGTCGAACTTATTTTTATTTTCCCTGCTATAGTGTGATAAGAAGTAGTCTTTCGACAAAAGCAGCATAGGATTAGAATCGCCGGATTTTAAGGTACAGAATAATTACGAGAAGTCTAAGGAAAAGCGATAAAGATCGTGCCCATAAAGAAATGATAAATGCGCCACAATAACACAAACATACCGAAAAAAAACCCTGGTTATTTATGATAATATGATAGTTCATGATTTTATCTACAACCTTTAAGTTGTCGATGCATACAGAACTCATATCTGCATATATAACTCGAGTGTAAAACGGACTATTTGCTCATACAGCTTCCTATAGACATCTTTTCAAAAACCAAACCTTATTTGAGAACCAGCAAGATTTCGGCCATCGAATAAGTATTGAAAGCCTAGTGAAAAGTCAGGTACAGATTCCAGCGGCACATAAAACACAAATCGTCGGTGAGACATGATTTTCTTGCTCGCTACAGCGTAGTAAACTGGCCTTTTAGAAGTAAGTTACAGTGTTGAAACCGCCGTTTCTCAGGCTATCGATCAGCTGTAATGGAAAAGCTGTGTTGGGCAAGATATCCTAGTTTCATGTGAATTTTGCGAAGTGCCGTTTTCAAAGGGTTGACATGAATTGGCTTGAAAACCGCTGTTTGTTTGGCATTTTCTGTTCGCGTGAAAAATGAGTATTTGAAAAAATTATCAGAATTATATGATACTACGCAAAATAAATGAGTGAGTACCCATAACAAAGACTCACTGATCTGTCATATCAGAGGTACTGTAGGTAAGATTTGCGCTGAGTACCTCGTTCACAGAAACATAGTCAGATGGGGTTAGACCATTTAGATCTCTAGATCCTAAAATTCCAGAACTTACTTAGGAATATAATACGACAGAAAATAAATTGGATTTTATTTCAACAGAGCGCATGTAGAAAAGTGATTAGAGGTATTCTGCGACACATACGTGATCGACCAACCGACCGCTCAATCCCGTGCCCAAGGCTCACCAAGCCTTTCATCCTTTCGGGGCTAGTGATTGGTAGCAGAATTGTCTAAGAGGATAACACTGACTTGATACATCGGCGGACCATCCACGAGTCATTATAAAAGCTAGTTATATATTCATTCACCTCTAACGGCACTAAATGAAGGCCTAAACCTGAAGCATCCCCCACAAATTAACGGCAAAAGCTATATCCTTTCTATCCTTGATATTTCAACAAAGCTTACTACATAAGGTGATGCACACAATTTAACAGATACATTACAGAGATTCATTCCGCTTCTTTCAGGATTTCAAATTATTATACGAAAATTCCGGCGCATTTCTGTCACCTCCACCCATTTTCACCACTTCGGCATTCACGCTCCATTCTGCTCATTAGAGTTTCATTAGTCATTTGATAGCTTAGATCTTGAAATTCTTGATGGCACACTTTTTCGGAAAAGCCCCTTCTATTGCGCTCTAGCAGCAAGAATAAAAACATTCACTACACTTGGGCATTTTTCGCTAGACAAAGCTTTACCCTTTAACTTTCAGTGATTGTTTGATAGCTTAAATCTCAACGATTATGTGAGAAATCATGTTTTTAGGGGAAAACCTTCTTAGTACGCTATGGCAGCCAAAAGAAAATTGGGTTCCACACTTGCCGGGCATTATGTGATGTGAGATTTTTGTTATTCGATACAAAGCTTTTTCGCCGCGAAAGCATAGATAAAACATATGACTCTGGTACGACAAGATAAAATTTACATACCCATATGCTCTCCGTGTACAAGTTTAGGTTGCTTAGGTTTAGCTTTATAAGCACGTTTGTTTAGCGATATAGATTGCGAATGAAAAGCTTAGGCCAGCAGGACGATAGAACAAAGATACTGCACATTTAGCTTCAGTAACATCTAAATTTATGCTATCAAATAACTGTTTTGCTGCAAAAGCGCAGTGATGTGGTGCCAATATTGCAAAATCCCAAACACATACCAGAGCAAAAAATGCGCGCCAAGTATGAAACCCAATTTTTCTTTTGGCTGCTATAGCTTAGTAAGGAGTTTTTTTTTTCAAACCAAGTGCATCGGTGAGATCGTCGAGACTCAAGCTCTCGAATGATTAGTGAATGTCTGAGAGAAGAGCCTTCTTTAGCGAAAAATGCCCAAGTGTGAAACATTACTCTACTTTGCAACAGCTTACTAAGAAGGTTTGTTCCACATTATCGAAATTCTCAAGGTGTAAGATATCGAATGGCTATCAAAACTTTGGAAAACCAGAGAGGGCGTTTATTGCAAAAAGCTAAAATTGGCTGGACATAACAGAGATGTATCAAGAGTTGGAAATAGCAAAGACTATCTAAAAGCATTCCTACGATCCCAGTTCAGTGAATATCACTAGACAAAATGAAGAACATATAGAAAAATACGGTGAGGTGTACGTACCGGCTACGACATCAATCCTTGTGTCCACAATTCCCGTACTCGTGAACAATGAATTTCGACGATCGCCAGACCGTTCATCCTGGAATGTCAAATAAACATGACTTTCGCTAATTCAAAATTACAAAGAATATTCCTCAAAAACAGCAAAATTACTGTAATGAAAGTCATTCAGCCAGCTTACCTTAACAGCACTGAGATCGACAGTAGGTGCACATGAATTAAGCCAGTGGACGCTCGATTCGTCCGATGGAAGCAATCCATTCATCTGATAGTATACTAGACGAATAGGTCAAAGAGAAAGTTTCTTTAAGAAAACTCACATGTAAATCCTCCGTGCTGTCTAACCTGACCTCTTCTTTGATCTCAGCGCTGGTTGTATTGCTTCCAGCTGCTAGGAGATCTTTGGTTACCTGAAAAAGTTACGGACTGGTGATACATGATTACTGGTAGGTATCAATGTGAAACTATTAATCTTTATAGTTTTTATGTACAACTATAACTATAGAAATCAGTTGCTCACTTCGATCCGTAATGAAGAAGCAATAACTTAGAAAAAGAAGAGCCCACCATAAAGCAAAAAAAGATATCGATATAGCGATTGGTAGATTTCGTATGCCTTTTATTTCATTTCTGGGTACTTGTACTTTATGAGGCAACAAACAAAAAGCCCATTTCATTAGCTGGACAGGAAATTTTCATAGGAGAGTTAGCAGTCGTTCAAAAGCTTAGATTTCTGACTGAGACCCCACGTGGGCCGGTTTTCATAACACCCTCCTAAAACGCTGTAGAATCCAAAACAAAATTTTGTTCCACACGATCAAGTGCTTTTTTTTCTTCTCTCGCTTATATTTCGCTGGACAAAATTCCTACCTTAGAGTGCTAGTACTCAGTCAATAGTATAAGTTTCGAAGAATTCAGATATGTGTTTACTTATTGGAAAGTTTTTTTGATAGCGCTGTAGGCGGAAGAGAATATTTGTGCTTTCAATCTCGCCGGACAAGTCTCTGTCTATGAACTGCTAATCGATCGCTGTCGTAAGCTCCAATGGTTCCGATGCAGTTTATTTTTTAAAAATATCGTTAGCAGGGAAAATAAGATCGAGTTTTACATTTTCGGCGAGTTCGCTTACCGGTTAGTCCAAGCGTCGAGCCAATTGATCGATGCCCTGACCGCCAGATATGTGGGATGCAATATGTTATTCAATTGGGAATCTTTCTCCGCTTCAAAGAAACTACAGATGAAACGATTGAATCAGATTCTACGAAAGTCCCTCTATAAGCTGATGCTTTTCGTGCTTCCAGCAAATGATGCGCATGATAAAATAAAAAGCGAACGGCAGGTATCAAGCATGATTTTTATTTTGGAAGCTACAGCGTTATGAAAGGGTCCTTTAATAACCGGCGACGTGCGGCTGCAGCCATAAATCTAAGCCTTCGAATGATGACTGACACTCCTACAAAGATTCCTTGTCCAGTGAATGAGATCGCTTTTCCATTTCTCGCCTCATAAAGGACAAGCGCCCACTTTCCTGCATACATCGTCAACGTGTTACTTTCTAGTATGTCACTAACCTCATCAACAATTGCCGATCCAGGGGGATATCGGCCACAGGAACATTGACAAGTACAATTAACACGAGGTGAGTTGTTCTCAATTAGTTTCACCAAAACCTAGAGATCTACAGTTTACGCTTACAAGTCGGTTCAGTATGTATATTTTGTATAGTAATTGAGAATCAAGATTAGAAATCAAGACAAAAAAGAAACTCGAAGAGAAAAATCCCATATGGACCTCTCTGGGAATTGTGACCATATCCGTCATTGGTGGAATAGGATTAAGTGACGGCGTTAACAGAAGTGAGCTGGCTGGAGTCGGTGTTAAGATGGTTGGCTGAAAATGCAGTCTCTTACACCAAATTTCCAATGCTAAGCGTGATGTGGTCTATCTAGGAGTCAGTCGTACATTTATGTAACACTTTGTTCATGAACAAGAGGCAGCACGTACTTATGGCACCTACCCAGTCAAAACAAGAGAGATTTCGAATCTCTTATGCTGCCGTATGACCTGCTGATTGAACTTTTAGTCTGCAGAAAAAGAATTTCAAATCACCTTCTATGAAGAAAAATGTAGTGCAATTCTATTGTACCGCAGGAAGAAGATAGTACAACAGAGACTTCGGTGAAGTTGTGGTTCGCACGGGCCACGGTTAAGGGTGATACGGGGGTTCAACTCTCGCTCGAGGTTCGAAATTCTGCATTTCACTCAACATTACTGCAATGTCATTGCTCTTTAATTATGTTCAACATATTCTGAACGGAGTGAGTATCATTTCGACAACACCGCGATATCCTATGTGCACACGTTTCAGTATCTAATTTCAGTGAGACCCAGAATAAAACTCGGTTAACCCGATCTCTCCGGACAATCATTCTCTCATTTCGTTCCTATAGCGGAGAGAAGAACGCTAAGAGAAAAAGTTGGGGCGGAAGAAAAAATCAAGACACTATGGCGTTCATGCCGCTCAGAACGTATCAATATCAAAGGGATGATAACAGCAAAGGGGACAGTTGAGACAGAATCTTTCGTCATCCAGTGTTGATATACAACCCAGCTTTGCGAACAAATAAACTAGGGGTTCTTATCAGTTGATCACAGGATCAAAAACCATTACCTTTCGCAGGACAAGCACGTTTCATAAGAGTGTTAGTAATTATTCGAAAGCTCAAATCCTTGACTAACGCCGTGTGTGGCCGGTTTTTCGTAGAGACCCTTTTGTAACGACGCGTGTGGCGCAGTGGTTAGTGTGCTTTGAGTCGCACACTAGATCGATGGTTCGATCTTGTGCTCATGCCTCACCAAACCAACCATCGATACGTGGTCAGTAAATTGGTACCAGACTGGCCTCAGAGCAGTCTGGGAGGATAAGCAGGACTGACACGGTACACAGAAGGCCACCGCGAGTCGCTGGTAAGGCCAGATCTGCATTCAATCACCTCAAACGGAATTAAAAATTAAAGACGAATGTAAGACACACCCTCAAGGATTGATCAACGTCAAGAGCTTTATCCTTATCCTCTTATAACACTGTAAATTTCCAGATAAAATTATGTTTTACATTAGTCGCACAATCCAACTAATACTTCGCTGGAAGAGCGAATAACACATCAACATTTAGCGCAAATATTTTAGTACCACAGTCATACGTTTACCTGGAATTTAATCGGAAGCGGAGAAACAATTCCTAATTGAATAACAAGAATAATACTTCTTTACGGCCCGCGGAACGGTCAATCGATCGACGGCAGTGTCGAAACTTCCTGCACCTGCCCTAGCCCCCCACCCAGTATAACAGCCGAAATACTTATGCTCGCGCATGTAAATTCGATCTAATTTGCCCTCTTGCACTGCAGAGAAACGATCTTCCCTGAAAATTAGCACAGCGTTCAAATCTTTAGATCTGATGCTATCGAATGATTATTATTGGTTTACATCTCTTACATTAGTTAGTTTACATCTACAGAAAGATCTCTGTCTTGTGAGAAAACGCGCGTGTATAACACAGATGTTTTCTTTTCGTTGAAGCGTTATAATAAAGGTTTTTTTTTTGAACAACAGCCATGTCCCAAGCTAGCTGAAAAATTAAGCTTTCAAATAATTACTACGACACTTGTGAAAGGTTCTTGTCCGGAGAAAAAAATCGCTTTTTAACCTCGTGCCTTCTAACGGAAAAGTGCCAAACAAAAAGTTGTAACAAAACTTACGACTTAGTGCAAAAGTGGGGAGATTAAAATTAAAAATAAGGGGTAAAAGATAATAGTCTCAGCGCTGATCAACCTCTGAGGGATGCGCCAGATAGTTGTCAATTTTTAGAGTCGTTTAACACATTAGGCATGATAAGCCCACAGCGACGGCGGCGAGAGGTCCGCTTCCTATTGATGTGATACTGGGTATCAGGAAGAAGGTTGTTGACTCGGTCCCTACCACGCGCTTCACAGCAAATTTTTTGATATCAAATCTTGGTGTCGATTAATTTTAAGGTTCTTCTATAACGAAATCAATATAACAAAAAACATCAGTCGTCTTAAAAATTAGTAGTTCTTGATATGAAACGTAGATTTGTAGGGTATAACAAAACCAACGCACAGGTTTCGCAAAGCTGCATGCATCCACTTTCGTAAAAGTTTGTTCTATAAAGTCGCACACTGCAGAAAGCATGCCGAGTGCAACTTTGATAACATCGTCGAAAGAAATGCGGAAAAAAGTTAGACATAAGTTGCTACTTCTTGGATCTATGTTCCCATCAAAAAGTAATGAAATCTTAGAAAACAGCGTTATTTTTGCTATAATAATTACGTTATAGAATATATTAAATACTAATCGACACGAAGAAACATAAAAAATCTGCTCTGAAGCGGCGTGATAGAGGATTGAAACAGCAACCTTCTCGATGACCGGCATCACTAACCACTCTGTACTACGGACTCCTGGTCGCCCGCGAGGGGTAAGCCAGCGCTGTAGGCCAATCGTACCCAGAATGTTAAGGTGACTAAATGTACATCTGGCTTTTACAATGCCACCGAACCCGGAAAGGTGATAGGCATGGTGAGCCCTAAGAGTGAAATTGAACCGTTGCTCACATGTGTGACGCAGAGCACCTCTAACCGCTGCGCCATATCGCTCTTAATTTTAGATATACAACTGAACCATAGCACTTATGTTACGTGTTCATATCGTTCACATTCACGAAAAGGCAAATATGGCACTGGATGGAACATATGTACTTATATGCTAGACGGCGACAAATTTATAAACCGATCTCATGCCCTGGACAGGAACTTTCCATAAAAGTGTTAGCATTCATTCGAAAGCTTGAATCTCTGGGAAAAGTCCTACGTGGTCGGTTTTTCAAAACATCCTTTTATAACGCTGTAAAATCTAAGATAAAATTATCACAGAAATAGGTTATTTTTCTTACCTCGCATATGCTTCGCTGGACAAAACCCATTTCTTATAGTTCAAGTACTCATTCGATAGCACAAGTTTTCAAGAACTTAAAAATGTGTTTGCTTTTATTTGTGCTCTAAACCTCGCCGGAGAGAGCTCATTTTTTAGACTATCACTAATCATTCAATGTCTTAAGTTCCTATGATTGCAACGTTTTGTTTATTTTCTGAAAATATTGTTTAACAGGGAAAACCGATCGAGTTTCACATTTTCGACGACATTGTTTACCGGTTTATTCACGGAGAGGGGGCGCAGGCGAGGCGATCTATCGCGTTTGACATGCTGTTCTTCTTCTTCAATTGGGGATTTTTTTCACCGCATTGGCAGAAAATTCAATATATACGTATGACTCAGATACTACGAAAAATTCTCTACACGATGATATGCTTTTCGTACTTTCACCAAATTATACGCGTGATAAGAATGAAGGCGAAAGGCGAGTGTGCAAAATAGTTTTATTCTGGATTTTACAGCATCATAAAAGGGTGTTTCGACAGACCGGCGACGCTGTGATCTAGCCAGAGATTCAAGTTTTCGAAGTACTAAAACATCTATGAAAAGTTCTTGTCCAACGACTGAGATCAGTCTAAAAATTATCGCCTTCTAGAATATAAGTTCTGGAGTAAGATATGAGGAAATCAACTGTGGAAAAAGAGTGATCACCTGATTCAACGCTGACGCAATCGGTGCGGCTACGGGAGCAGCTACAGGCGTATTATTGACTATATGAGCTGCTACTTGCTGAGCAACTGCAGCTGCTATCTAGAAAATCTCAAATTACTACGACATTCAAAGCGAACATCACACAAGGCTAAGTATTTCCTTCAACTCAATAAATGGAATCTCTCCGAAGCATTGCAGAGATCACTACTACGGCAATATGTAGCATCCTTAATCCTGCATGAGGACGGCATGTGTCACTTTTCATGCACGATTTCTTATAGGCCTTTTTCTATGGAGGCGACGATTTTTACTAGACTTTTATTACTCATTTGATAGCTTGAATAACGACAGTTATGATACTGAGGTTTGGCCTAAAATGTCCTCATAGAGCGGCATTAGAGCTAAGAAGACTAAGTTCCATACTCATGTTATATATGAACACAAGAGTCCTACATGCAGCGAAAACATGACAGTGTATCTAGGAAATTATGGAGTATGGAAGTAACACGAAAGAGCTAGAATACGTGGCGCTTGCGAATCGCGCGATTAGCGCCGCGAGCTACTGCGGTCCTTAAGGGCATAAGTCTATAATTCCAGAATTTCTTATATTTTTACTGCTTCTTCGCAGTGTTATGATGCTCCAAATATTCCCATGAGAAAAATTTATTAGATAGAAAATGATAATTTATTAGATATTCCTAAATCATTCTTTTTTGGAATTATATTGAATGTTTTTTGGGGGTTTCAAAAACAGTCGATCTTTTGATATAGTTTTGATCTAACAGCAAAAATCTATCGACTGAGAGGTGGTGATGGTACAGTGTCATAGTACACTGTGCCATCACCACATACGCCTCCCTCCTTGCTTCAATGCAGGGCTGAATGTGGGGCGGGGGTCACTGATGAGGAGGACGAATCTCCGAAACACCGGTGTATGACCCTGGGCGTACCAACCCCTTTTTTGAGCTTAAATCATTCTTTTTTGGAATTATATTGAATGTTTTTTGAGGGTTTCAAAAACAGTCGATCTTTTGATATAGTTTTGATCTAACAGCAAAAATCTATCGACTGAGAGGTGGTGATGGTACAGTGTCATGGTACACTGTGCCATCACCACATACGCCTCCCTCCTTGCTTCAATGCAGGGTTGAATGTGGGGCGGGGGTCACTGATGAGGACGAACCTCCGAAACACCGGTGTATGACCCTGGGCGTACCAACCCCTTTTTTGAGCTTAAATCATTCTTTTTTGGAATTATATTGAATGTTTTTTGGGGGTTTCAAAACTGTCGATCTTTCGATATTCCTATGAGAATTGAATGATAAGAAAAATTTGACCTCATACGGGATTTCAACCCGCATTTCATCTACGCCGAGGACGTGTGCTACCACTACACCACCGAGGCTACCGCTTACTCACCACTCATTCCATTAACAGGTTTGGTCGGGTTAGCAACATCGCTCTATCAGCCCGATTAATTCATTGTGTACGCATTTATTTCCAAGACATCTTATGTCTTTCCTGCTTTTTCGCAGTGTTATGATATTCCCAATATTCCTAAGAGAATTGAATGGTGAGCAAAAAATTCCCATCGTCAACGGTATGGATGAAATGCGCGTTCAATTTAGGAAAATTTATCTCCAATGTGTAAAAACGCATCTAAACGAACAAGCAGCTACTAGGTCACTTGGACATTTTTAAATGATTCCACGAGCTGCATCAAAAAAAGAGATTTGAAAAAAAAATTATTTTGAAGTAATCTTAATTATCTTCAAAGTATGCTGTTGAACAAATCGTATTTTGACGGAGATGAAAATCTGGGATTTGGTTGAAGATTGTCTGGATGATTCGATACTGATTAATATCAAGCCGCTGAATTCTATCAATACAGCATGCACGAAATTAGGTGGAACTCATGCTACGATCTTCTGTGAGACAATTTTTTTCGTTCAAACTCTTATGCATTTTTTGTTGAACGAAGACTTTCTTTCCACTACTTCCTTGAGAATCTACCCTAAGAAGCTAGCATTGAATTTCTTCTGGAACGTACTATGCATTTGAGCGGAATTCGCAAGCCAAATAAAGGGAAATTAATGTCCAATCAGTCAATTTATACCGAACTTTCAACATCAACAAGCATGTACTTTCAAGGGAATAAAGAGAGGTGATTTCACTGTAACTTTCTTCCCAGCAGATAACGTAAACATAATCACAGAAAAACAATTAATATTGATTTAACGGTTATATAATGATAAGAACTCAAAAAAAAAGCCATCTCATAGGCACATTGCCGGAGCCTTCACAACTTTCTCTGGCCTGAATTATGGAGGAAGAAGGGAGGATAGGCAAACCTCTTGTCTTGGTAAAAAACCAATTACAAAAAGATTTGACACGGATTTCACTCGTACTAGAACTCTATATTCCTATGTGAATGAAGCTCAAAACTATCTATGAATGAAAAACAAACCAAGTTTTGTTTTCCAACTAAAGGATAAAGAGCGGTACAACCCCAAACGATTTTTTAAAGGTGAAAACAAGTAGAACCCATTAACCCACGCAATGGGCTCATCACACACTGAAAGATTCTAGATCAGCATTTTCCTCAAAAAATTGTAGACTCTAATGTTCTGCTAGGCAAGTCTGTAACAGTCGACATCGTAGATTGCGGTCCGATTTGCATACTTTTCCTAGCCTTCTTGATAAGCGCCGACTACACAGGAGTGCATGATGGCAAAATTTTTCGCTTTTTGCTATTCGCTTGATATGAAGATGATAACAAGAATGTTTGAGATAGTCTGCAATTGCGCTGGTACTGTGACTAGAGACTTAAGATCTTGACAGCAGTACACCAACTCATCAAGACTGTTCACCACTATTACGTAGTCTTGCCAAAGCGACCCGTAGGCGGATAGTAGTAAATTCAACCCAAATCCCAAAAAGCAATAGCAGAGTACGCCACAGAGAACCTATACCAAACCAGCATTGCCTAAGAGATGGAAAAGTAAGTCAAAAAATGAAAAGATTCAAGAAAATGTTAATGAAAGACACTTTTGCACAAGGAAAAAATCATATGGGAGCCCTTAAATCCTGACATTAAACTTTACGTGTATTATCTGTGTTCAATCAACTCGACAATCCTCCAAGCACTTGGTTATGCATTTACTTTATAGATCATCAAAGCACCCCAACTACATCAAAGATGCTGTGCAGCATTCATAACGCGTCAAACGTCGAAGTAATGTCAAAATCTTCAATGGAACTATGGCAATGAATGGTTTATCGTTAGGTCACAATATTATCCAAACAGTAACGTAGAATGATGTGCAAAACTTTGCGTCAAGCGGAACTCGAACTCACATCTCACTTTATATAGGAGCGCGTGCTCCAATCCCTTGCTCTACTGACGCCGGTTTTGCCACCACTCTTTCTATGCCACTGACGGCTAGGTGCTGACAGATAGATGTGTTTTAGTGCAGAAAAAGTGATAGCAAAACGGGTCATCAGTAAGGCAACGGGATAGCTCACGCGCTTCTGAATAGAGTAACATGCGAGTTCCAGTCCCACCTGACGTAAAAAGTTTTGCACACCACTCTACATCGTTAGTATATCTAAAACATCATATCACCACTAGAAAAGCAAAGTAGAAATCCACGAATGTGTGAGAGACAAAAATCGATATTCTTCTCGTAGACCTGACATTATTTTTGAGCCATGCATGTGGTCTGTTACAGGGTAACTTATAGAGCCCGTTTTTACACGTGTTTCGGCCTTGACAGCCTCGTCAGTCGGGAACTACCTTTCTACTCTAGCTAACTCTCTCAAGGGAACCCTACCCTTCTAGAGAGTTGGCGACGACGAACATTTTACACGTGAAAATATAACTAAATGACAGTGTTCCAAAAAATGATTGCCATGCATATTGGAGGTTGAGCGTGGTCTTAAGAAAAGACTTAAAACGAAAGGTAAAATATAATTTTGCTGTTTTATTGCTAAATTTCATGTCCATTGCCCATATAATGTCGATGTTTGTGTGTGAACAACATAATTACAACTCGCCTGATGCTGTTTGATCGCTGCCTGTACTTGAACCTGAGCAGCAGCTGCTGCGGCAAGTTGGGCTTGGGCCATAAATGATGGATCAACAGGATTACTCGGAGGCATTACGAGTAAACCTAAAAAGGACACTTTGAACTCTCAAAACAAGGTCGGAATCGGTGAAAAATAGTGCTACAAAGTACTTGAAACGTGCCTGACTCCACTGCAGGTGGAATGAAACCACTGCTGCTCATCGTAGTCGCAGGGTCCACATCCATTGTTGGAGCAGCTGTTGTTGTGGCACTCACATCAGCCAAAGATTGAGCCACTAAGCATGAATTTTCTTGAAGCTATATCGGATAAGTAGGACAACTTCTAGGAGATCATGAAATTCAACAGAGTATCCCATGAGTGTAGAAAAAGTGGGTAACTGAACAATCGTTTTTGTAGCCGAACATTAGGAGGGAAAACAACACAGTGACTCAAAGCTACATATTCGGCAGCCTGGAGTGAATTTTTGAGAAAACTCAAAGGAGTAACAGCAGCTAAACAAACCTGCCGTTGAACCTGACTCTAGTAATGGTGGCACCACAATCGGAACAGTCCTTTGCTCTTTTACACTGAAACTATCCTCAAAGTATCTCAAACCACAAAAACCAGATTATACAAATGTCTTGTGAAACCCACACATTCAAACTGAAGAGCTCATCAGGAGGTTTGACGTTCGAGGGAGCTTCTTCAGGTCTCATGTCAGTTTTCACCTGATCAGAATGTGATGCCATCACGGGAATTAATACAGTACGTTGACGAACCCTTTCTGAAACATCGATGGGTGTGTCGTTCTTCACATCATCCTCTTCAACGGCTTCGGCTCGCGATATCGCATCGGCTATTCGACGCTCACGATTCTCCTCAACACGCTGTTTTTTCTCGAGTCGAGCTTCGTCGGACATTATCCATTCCTTTTTCATTCCAACCTGAAAGAAGCAACTTGAAGAGTGGAGCAACCAGTAAAGAAAAATCTAAGGCGATGCGTATTAATGTGAACTCGTACTCCATAATAACCTAATTTCCGCATAATTTTATCCATTTAATTTACACAATCCGTCATCACAATTTTTATTATGCGGATCCCAGTACATCTAGCATTCCATTCGTTTTTCTTCCTCTTGTTGAATGACAAGAATACTGGTCGACCATGCTCCTTGCAGTCTCGAGGACAGCCTGGATGTGGCGTTCCATAGCACGTTGTTGTTGAGTTGGTAAGTGTTAGGAGGTGGAGCTCGGTTCCACGTGCGCCGCGACGGGCATCACAACCATTCGGCCACTCCCCTCCCCCAAATTTTCACATGTAAACGAGCATATCAAGTTCACAGTAAACATCACGAGTTTACATGAAACCATAAAAACCAGAAGATGACTAGCAATGATACGAGTTTCCTCACTGTATCACCTGTCGTCCCGTTGATCGTCGAGTTACTCGAGCGGGTACCAGCAACTCTTTCATTTTTCCCTATCGCGTGCAAGAGTAGCCCAGTGGGTCCTCCTCGCTCTAGGAATTCGCTGAGCATCATATCTTTCTTCCATCGCTTTCGTGAAGAAATCGGACCAACAGGTCAGTGGTCTTCCTTTAGAGCGCTTGACGTCCCGAGAAATCCAGTCGGTAACGGCTCTCGTCCATCGGTTGTCGTTGAAGCGCATCACGTGTCCGTTATCGTTCGGTAACTCGCAATTCCAAAAGCCTCTCTCTCAGCGATGGACGTGGGAGTCTCCCTATGGAGAGTACCATAACGAAATAGATCACATCATAGTAAATCGAAGGTTTTGCCTGACCGACGTCGCTGTTGTTCCCAAGTTCTACACGGGATCAGACCATCGCCTCCTTCGCGCAACGTTCCGATTTTCGAGGAGAGGAGAGAAAGCCGCTAAATTCAAACAGAAGTCCCAGAACTAGAAAGATACCGTTGTCGACAACATCGACGAAGAATACGATCGACTCGTTGAATATCTTCACGCTAGCGCTAAAAAAGCCGAGAGTCCTAAGGTCACGAAGAGACGCTTGTCTCCGCAGACACTCGAGCTGATACGTCAACGTGGAATCGCACGAGCTGCAGGCAACCGAAACCTTACGTCCGAACTTGCGAAACGATGCAGAGAAGCGATAAAAGAAGACCTCAAAGAGAGAAGAGCAGCAGTTATGGCAGAAGCTGCAAAAGTTGGGAAGAGCATTCCCAAAGCCCAGCGAGGCTTCGCCAACTATGAGGCCAAGATGACTGCACTTCGATACCCTGACGAGACACTTGCAGCTTCGAGAAGGGCTATGGAAGAAATCATCCACCATTACTACACGCATCTCATCGCTAGCCATGTCCCCTTACCGTCATATAGATTGAAAGAGGACGAACAGGTCGTTGCGCCGGTCCTCCTTTCCGAAATCCAACATGCTATATCGTCGGTGAAAAACAGAACAACACCCGGTCCAGACAGGATTAGACCAGAACACCTGAAGAACCTGCCGCCAGTTCTCATCAACACCCTGGCTCGGCTCTTCACTCGCTACCTGTCAGAATGCAAGGTTCCTATTCAATGGAAAACCAGCAAGACCGTATTGTTGTTCAAAAGGGGAGAGAGAGCTTCACGGCATAGGCAATTATCGCCCAATCTGCTTGCTGTCCGTTGTCTATAAACTCTTTACTCGAGTCATCCTGAACAGGATTGACAGAACACTGGACGAAGGACAGCCATGCGAACAAGCAGGGTTCAGAAAAGAATTTAGTACCATAGACCACATCCACACGATCACAAGACTCATTGAAGTTTCGCGAGAGTACAAACAACCACTCTGTCTCACTTTTATCGATCTGAAAAAAAGCCTTTGATTCAGTGGAAACAGAAGCGGTTATAGAGGCTCTGGATAACCAGGGCGTCCCTACTCGGTACATAATGATCCTTCGTGAGCTTTATAAAGATTTCACGACCAGAATATCTCCATTCTACAACAATATCACCTTGACGTAAGAAGAGGGGTTCGACAAGGCGATACAATATCGCAAAAACTATTCACTGCCACCCTGCAAAACGTCATGCGAACATTAGAATGGGACGAAATGGGAGTGAAAATTGACGGTCGACAATTAAACCATCTTCGCTTTGCTGACGATATCGTTTCATAGTTCTCATAACACCAAACATCAGCCAAGCGGAACGAATGTTGACTGATTTCGATAACGCTTGTGGAAAGATCGGTCTTCAACTGAATCTAACGAAAACAATGTTCATGAGGAACGGATGGGTTTCTAATGCCCCATTCACGCTTAACGGAACGACAATTTCCGAATGCTCCAGTTACATCTATCTAGGTCGTGAAATCAACATGATGAACGACCTAGCCCCAGAGTTGAGCAGGAGGAAACGAACGGCTTGGGGAACCTTTAAGGACATCGAAGATGTAGTGAAGAGGACAAAGTACATCCGACTCCGTACCCACCTTTTTGACTCGACAATTATCCCTGCCCTAACGTATGCAGCAGAAACCTGGTCGCTACGTAAGCAGGATGAAAGATCACTTGCCGTTATCGAACGCGCAGTCGGAAGGTCGATGCTAGGAGTATCCCGTATTTCGCAAATGAGACAAAGGATCCGAAATTCCGACCTACATCAACGATCGAAAATCAGAGACGCCGTTCTACACGCCAGGATATCGAAAATAAGGTGGGCCAGACACTGATGCGCTTCCTCATTGTACTACGATTAAATCAAGAAAGTAAATTGGAATAAACTGAGATATAAAATTTCTCTTTGTCTCTATTCTCGACAAAACTCGTGTTTCAGGAGTGGACCGATTGAACAAGAGAACATCACTCATATTATGATATCTTTGGATGCATCGTGATTATTTCGTGTTACTAAGATGATGTAACCAGTTCATAACTCTCTTCATCTATCCTTACGTTTCTTTTCAAAATTAAATTGGCAAAATCACAATTAAAAAAAAACACTGCACAGAAAAACAACTTGTATATTTAGCGTGTCATGGGAAACTTCTATATTCGCATGCTGTCATGCTATTAACACTTATTTAGGTCGCCCCATAAGTTTTGGCCCTGCAGCAATAAACACCAAATTTATTAACCAGAAGTAATTAGCATTGCATGATTTTGATATCGTTAAATTGCGGACTTTCTTGCAAATATTTGGGTATACAACTAGCCTATTCATGCTTGAAGATGAAGCTTCCTTAGGAATAAATCCACTTGCTACCTATGCAAGAATGACGCGTAGAGGAAAATGCTAGTGAAGCGGTGTGCAAGATTAATGGAGCTTCCCGTGGACGGCCCGAGCACGACTGATCCTTCAGACTATTCTCTCCAGCTTTGAACTTCGCGAACCACTTCCTCCAGTAATTTTTGCAACCGTAGCATCGCCCTTAGCTCCATTAATCTTGCGCGCCGCTTCACTAGCACCTTCCCCTTCGTGTTATTCGTGCATGAGCAGCGAACAAATTTGTTCCCGCGACAGATTCATCTTAGAGTAAGTATAGGCGAGTTGTAAACCGAAATGTTCGCAAGAAAATGTGCAATTGAACGTACAAAATCATGCAATTTTGACTACTTCTGGTTGGTAAATTTGCTGTTTATTTCTTTAGTAATAAAACATGTGAGATATCCTAGTAATTTGATAATCGAGTTATTCAGAAACTTTAGGCAGTTTTACAGACTACTAGAGTGCAAATTTTTTGAGAAATATGGCACAATTTGAACCAATCAGAACAAACAACGTAAATTAAAGCTGTGTAGCACTAAACTCACACCAAAGCATTTCGCTAAACGACAACGTTGGCAAAATCGTCGGGAGACGATATTGATCTCGCACTGTTCGTTGAACGGACAGCGAATTTCCCTCTCCTGAAATGCGATTGTGAAAGGACTGCAGTGAACTGCCCAAAGAAATGTACAAATGGCACCTTGTTAGCATTTCGGCGAAAAAATGCTTTACATGATTCGCACGTGATCACATTGAAATTATAGCTGAACGCTTTGTCTCCACATACGCGACAGATCTGAAGATTTACGAATTGTAAATCACTTGAAAGAGTAAACTGCTGAGGCAGGTAATGCATCGTAATGGGGTTTCGAAAAAAGGAAACGCAGAATGATTGAATGGAGCGATTCACATAATTGCAGATATTCGAATGATAGACGTATCTATAACAAACACTAATTTCAAATATTTCAACTCGGTACCATATATTCGGCAATTATTGGAAGACTGATGGAGTGGGGTGGTGTGAGGAGGCGACGGAGATGAGGGGATGAGTTCCTTAACCCTTCAGGGACGGCAGTTGATCGATCGCGCAGCGCAGCTCGCAAGAGACGCGCAATTTGCGTTATTCACTTAAATCTTATCTTTAATTTGGAAAGCAAAACGTTATGACTTATGTGTTACTTTGATACTCCACGATTTTCTTTACATGGTCATATGTTTCCGTTCATATATAATTTTTTTGTGCACGATAAAAAAAAGTCTGAATGCGAAAAGTAATCTTTTTTTTTTCGCTCATATACAGTTCTGTGACAACCTTTCAGAAACCAATTATAGCATGAAAATCCTCGAGATGTGGGCTATCGAACGATTAATAAGACTTCGACGAAAAGCTATACACCAGTTCCAGCCGAGCACATAAAATAAATTGAGTATTGAATATAATCTTATTTTCGCTGTTGCAACGTGATTAAAAAGCTTCCTCAAAATGTAAACATATCGTTGAAATCGCAGAGATTTACGCTTTCAAATGCTACCAAATGTCCAGAAGAAGAGTTTTGTCCAACGAAAAAGGCGTTCAAAATTTGTGTACCTCAGCTGATACACGCCGTCCCTCAAAGGGTCGTACTGGTATACCGGTTTCGATGATGCAGGTATCAGTAAACTAGGTGCTAGTTCGATTCCCTACCCAACACCCTCCTGCACTCACCCGGGAATGCCCCAATATGGCCATCGCCAATAATGCAAGTCTCTCCAACCAGTATGCCACGACATTCACGAAGAAGACAACAATCTCAAGCACAAGTCGAAAAAGTTCGGAGGCCTTTGGAACGACGAATGTAAGAAAAGGCATGGAGTGGTATAGATGTTGAGATCCATACAAGAAAAATGTTATATTCATTGGAATCTGGAATAACAAACATGAGTTTGAAGGGATAAATGATAGAGCTCTTAGCGTTGGTCGATCCATGAGGGATGCGTGACAAATTAGTCTTCAATTTTAACTTTGTTTAAGGTGATGTAATGCATATTTGGCCTTTATAATGACTCGCAGTGGCCTCCAGCTGTATCGAGTCACTGCTGCTTATCATCCTAGAGAAGTCTGAGACCAATCTGATACCAATTTATCGAACGCGGAGGGATGGATGGCGTGCTGAGCCATGAGCGCGGGATCGAAACATCGACCTTGTGCGCGACGCACAGCACCTCTAACCACTGCGCTGCATGCGTTCCTGTATACAATTATAGTATTGTCAATTACAGACCAACTAAAAAAAAAAACAATTCAACAGTTCGACTTTCTATAAACCTGAGCATATTTAGTTGATATATGAAAATCGAGAAAACTTATCTTGACTAGATGACGCGAGGTTAGTAAATTAGTCGTAGTAATTCGGCTGACGTTTCGGCAAGCCGCCTTCTTCAAAGCTTGGGCGCATGTAGTAATAGTCTTTTTGAATGATTCAGAGGATCTTATTTATATGCTGCCCAGGTCAGGCTAAAAGATCAGACGAAGAAAGGGCGCGAGATCTCGTGTGATGGTGACGCATTCGTCCTTCCGGTTCAATTCGAGGTTTTTGGCGTTTATCCAAAATGCCTCAAGAGTTTTGCGCGTGGATGTCTTTGATTTTCTGCGCTAGTATTGTTACAGTCACATCAAAATCGCTGCTGTTGTGTTTTTGTGCCCTATGTGAACCTAAAGGTTTGGTTTTATCTATCTTAGATTTACTATTTGGACGTTCTTTTATGCGTATAAAAAGTGGTCTAACCGTTTCGCCTATATATTCTTCCCCGCATGTCTTACATGTTAGCAGATAAATTGTGCCCGATCTCATGCAATCCCCCTTTTTTCTGTTAAGGCAGATCATACAGTTTTTGGTGTTGCACAATCGATCATAAAGTCTATTGCGGATCAGGTGATGGCGTAGGGTGGGAGGTGGGACTTCAATAACTACCACGGAATTTTCAAGACCGCATCTTTTTAGGCACCTTTTAACCGCACTGCTAATTTCGTGTGATTTAAAGGACAGTTTGGAGGGAATTCTACTCAGGTGTAGAATATTGTTCTTTTGGGACCTAATTCACTGTTTCTCATTTATATCAAATGAAATCAGCAGCGCCATTGAAAGATGCCTAAAGGACGGGGTCTTGAAAAATTCCGTGGTAGTTACTGAAATCCCACCCCACCCTACGCCATCAGCTGATCCGCAATAGACTTTACAGTAGACTGTGCAACATCAAAAACTGCATAATCTGCCCTAACGGAAAGGAGGGGAATTGTATGAGATCGGGCACAATTTATTTGCTAACATGTAAGACACGTGGGGAAGAATATATAGGCGAAATAGGTAGACCACTTTTGATCCGCAAAAAGAACATCTAGATAATAAATATGAAATAGATAAAACCAAACTTTTAGGTTAACATAGGGCACAAAAAACAACAACAAAGATTATGATGTGACTGTAACAATCCTAGGGCAGGAATCAAAAACATCCCCGCGTAAAACTCTTGAGGCATTTACACTAAGCGCCAAAAACCCCGAAATGAACCGGAAGGACGAATGCGTCACCATCACATGAGATCTCGCGTCCTTCCTTCGTTTGATCTTTTGACCTGACCTGGGCAGCGCATAAATAAGATCCTCCGAATCATTCAAATAGACTATTGCTACGCGCCCAGGCTTAGAAGAAGGCGGGTCGCCAAAACGACAGTTGAATTACTACGACTAATTTACCAACCTCGCGTCAGCTAATTAAGATAAGTGTTCTCGATTTTCATATATCAACTAAAAAGAATCCAGGAAACAGTTTCATCATTAAATGGGAATCCGTTCAAATCGTTTTAGAATGAGTACTCATCTGCCTTACTGAGCAGATCCAGATGGTTATAAAATCAAGCGATGCACATCATCACATGGTACTCCTCATGAACACCAACTTCAACTCCAAAAACTACGAGTTCCCTTGGCGCACTTTGGCGAAGCAATTAGTTCTTCAAAATTCCACCTTTGTTGTCTTTAGATAAATGGAAATGCGATAGTTACTCAACGATGGCTTTTATGATTACATCAGACAAGGCATGGTTTTGTAAACCAGCTCCTTCAACTTTTTCGGCCTAACTTTTACGGTTTATAATTGAGCGCTCAGAGTAGCAAAGAGTTGACCTCTTGAGACTGGTCATATCTGGATACATAAAACTTAAAAGACTCTCGGCGCTGATCGATCCCTGGAGGAACGCCATGCATTCGTCTTTGATTTTTAGCTAAGTTTAAGGTGATTGAATTTACATCTGACCCTTACAACGATTCGCGGTGACCTACCAGTATTGCCAGTTAGCAGTGTTTTTCCTCCGGGACACGTCTGAGCGCAAAAGCTGACTACCTACCTTGTATGCGACGCATAACACCTCTACCCATTACGCCACAAGCGCTCTTTTTGCGTCTTTATAAGATTTCACTAATCTCACAACAATCTCTTCCTTACTGTAATCTTTTTGCAAAGTATCAAGAGGTTCCATTGAACGCTTTCTTCTGTATAAAACGATGAAGTTATCATAAGCACTGTAAAATCGCTTTTCTGAACGCTTAAGAGCATAAGCCATCTAAGTTATTCATAAGTCTTCTTGACGACAATCTGACTGGCATTCTTGAGTTATATGAAATCTTATTTCCCAAGCTTCTTCATTGCAAGCGGTTTTCTAACGACAAAAGAATACTGAATAAGAAAGCTAAGTTATTCAACTGACTACGACATTTTGTGCTGCTAATGCTGCTTTATGCTCAACTTTGAGCTCGTAGTACAAAAACATGGGATACAAGGGTATGCCACACACCACTTGAGCCTCTCACTTGTGGAATATTGTTGGAATTATCATATATTATGAGTGCCAAGTGTAGACCAGAAGCTATGAACGAAGAAAAATGAGTTTTACGATTACGAGATCACTGCAACCTCCACATATATCTTACAAATCAGTGGACAATGCTTGTTCTCTATTATCAGTTATTGGATTGGCAAAAAATCTGCCGGACGTCTTCGTTTTTATTATCTTTCAGGCATTTGAAGTTTTGTTCTTAATAACCTTAAAAGCAGCTTCTTGCGGTTATTTCGATATATAACGCTTACACATTCGCTTTGAAATTCAACTGTCCCGAGAATAACAACGAATGCTGATGCTGCATGAGGAGACGACGGATACGTCTTAAATGCATTCAAAGCAGCTTGTCGGTCAATTTCTTATGGGCGGCCGGCTCCTTGTTTGTGCGTCAGATCTCTAAATTCCAGCCTAGAATTCATTCACACAATCAAAAACTGCACTTCTCTCAACTGTTCCGTCACCCCAGGCCTCATTAATCCGGAAGAAAATCTCAGCAGCACTTAGTCCAAACGATACTCGTATAGTATCAGTAATCGTTTTTGCTCTCGGGACAATTCCATTTTAAACAAACGTATAAGGGTTATATATGAGAATAACCACATGAAGTTGCTTTTAAGGGTGAGAGAATAAAGGATAAAGCTTTTGGCGTTAGTCAATTCCTGAGGAATGCGCCATGCTTCGTCTTCGGCTTTAATTTCGTTTGAGGTGATTAAATGCATACTTCGCCTTTACCATGACTTGCGTTGGCCTCCCGCTGTATCGAATCAGTGTTGCTTATCCTTCCAGACAACTCTGAGACCACTCCGGTACCATTTACCGACCCTAGAGGATTGGATGGCTTGGTGAGCCATAAGCGCGAGATCGAACCACCGACCTTGTGTGCGACGTAGTGTACCTCTAAACACTGGGCCACATGCGCTCCTTTAATCGATAAAGGATAAAGGAAAAAACTCTCGGCGTTGATCAATCCCTGAAAGATGCGCCATGCAATCGACTTCAATTTTTACTTCGTTTGAGGTGATTGAATGCATATCTGGCCTTTACAATGACTTGCGGTGGCCTCCCGCTGAACCGAATCAGTGCTGCTTATCCTCCCAAACGAGTCTGATACTTGTCTGATATCGATTTACCGACCCCGGAAGGATGGATGGCTTGTTGAGCCATGAGCGCGAGATCTAACCACTGACCTCGTGTGCGACGCAGAGCACCTCTAATCACTGCGTCACATGCGCTCTTCCCTTGAACGATAGTAAAAGAAATCTTGATTACATGAAAAATACCCCTGCTGAGTCCCAATAAGACGGATTAGGCGCCTACATAGCACTAGACCTATTGGCTCAAAACAAGTCATATCCTATCGGATTAGATCGCTTTAAGCGGGTCTGTAAAAGAGCGGTCGACAGCAGAGGTATAATTCATTATAAAAGCCACAAGCTCGACTGCCGGTCACCACAATGTCAGGTTCTACTATCATTCGACTTAAGGTGATTTTTTTTACTCGTCGTCGATTCCTTTAGAGGATCAGTTAGCCTCAAGGGATCGACGGAACCGAAGGAGGGTGCTACTAATGAGTCCCAATAGGACGAAATAGGCGCATATATGACACTAGACCTATCGGCTGGAAACAAATCATATCCTTATCACATGAAAAATAATTAACAAAAACGATAAAGTCCGGAAAATTCCTTGCCAACCCCCAATACTGTTTTGGAGTGAGCGTTTATCTGCCTTATCTAACGAGTCTAGACGATTACAAAACAAGTGATGCACGCCGTCACATGGTGCCCCTTCTGGGCATCGATTATCGATTCACAGCGCCGCATGTCATCAATCAATCGATGGAAAATATTGTCCTATGGAGGTATAGTAATCCGGGTAAGGTATTTTGTAGTACAACGGAGACAATAAAGGGTGGTAGTGAGAGGAGACAGAAAGTGATCTCTGATGTCACGTAAAGAAGCGTCCCTACAAGGGGCAATCTCGTCATAAACGATTGAAAAAGCGTGAATTGACCTGAGCAGGACCTCGATTGGAAAAGACGAAATGAATTTCCTTGTTATATTGCGTAGCATGTGCCAATCGGTATCTGGTGAATAGTACTCAATGTATTTTAATTTTAGACCTCCAAATAACGACTTGGCGTTGCTGAAATGTCGTTTTGCTTCTTTTCGATCTTCTCTGATCTGGAAAATCCCGATGCAAATTCGTCTGACGCTTTATGCACCGATGCTTATACTCAATCTGCTATTTACGACTTCTTCATTGCTAATCGTCGAACTCCTGTACATTCGAAGTACTAAGTCATTGAGGATCATTTAACACTGGAAAGCTCTATATTTTGCAATGCTTATTAATGATGTTTCAAATGCACTTAAGGAAATTGAGTGGTGGTAAAGATTCCTCAGTTGGGAGTTGAAACCGCGTTTCATCCATACCGAAGAAACACGATACCACTACACCACCAACGCACCGTTTCGCTACCACTCATTCTTTAATGTCTCTATCATAGCTATCAGCCACCAACCTTTAACAGGCTTGGTCGGGTATGCGATATCGATCTATAAATCCAGTTAAGCTAACAGCCATTGTGATATGTGATAGCCAAGACTTTTGACGTTTTTACTGTTTTTTTTTTCGCAGTGTTATGATGCTTTGAATGCACCTAAGAAAATTGAGTCGTGAGCAAAAATTCCACCTCAAATGGTGACTCCGTGATGTAGTGGTAGAACGCAGCCCTCGGTATGAGTGAAACGCGAGAACAACTCCCGAATGAGGGCGAATTTTCGCTCACCACTCAATTTTCTTAGGTGCACTCAAACCATCCTAACACTGTAGAAGAAAAAGAAGTAAAAACATTAGAAATCTTGGTTAATACATATCACAGTAGCTGTCAGCTTAACAAGTTTACAAAGCGATATCGCATGCCCGACCAAACCTGCTAAATGTTGACGACTGACAGCCATGATAGAGACATCAAAGAACGTGTGGTAGCTTATCAATGATCATATGCCAGAAATTACCGTCCTGCTAGTTTTGTGTGGTAATTAACAGGTGGGGCAGGGTTGCGCAAAGAATAATGATACGATGAATCAGGAAGCAAGTTGATAAGGAGGCGCCGACTAAGTCCCCTCTTCCACCACTCTCTTGCAATAAACTAGCAAGAAGCCTTGCTAAGCTACCTCCGGGATTGCAAGAATATTCTTCTCGACCAGCATTCTACGACATTCATATGAAGGCAGCCAAATCCTCAAGCAAGTGGAAACAAAACGCAGAATGTCTGAAGATCTTTGGGACGATGATTTCAAGGAAATGAATCTAACACAAGAAGTGCTATGATCCGCTCAGTGAAGATGTGATAGCAAATAGTATAGTGATTGGAAATAAACATAGATAGAAGTGATTATTTCACTTAACACAGTGTGTACTTTCTTCGTCGACGTCGATTTTTTATAACAGTAGAGGCAATCAACCGAATGGCACGTGCTACTAATGAGGCTTGCTAGAAAGCCAAAACCTACGTCAAGCACGCGAGGTGCTATGCCACACTTCAAGAAAGTCTTGAAACATTCTATCAAAATATATAGAAATGACTTTACCTTGTTTGCCGTCCTCTTTTCTCCACCACCGCTAGAAGCTGTGTTTGTTCGCTTACGATTTATGGACTTTTCAGGACAAGAATCGAGAACTGAAAATGTGTAGTCTCTCATGTACTAAAATTCTTTTGTATCTGAGAACAAAGCGTTGCTATGTTTGCTTTAGTCATCAAAGAATTCTAATAACACACGCGAAGAACCTATGTCGATGGAAAAAAAAAACATAAGCGACTCAATAATCTCTGTTCTAAGCTATCTAGCAATAAAATTCATCCCCTTCTCAACGCTGTGTTAAGAATTTTCCGATGAAAGCGCTGAAAACGCCGACAGTTTCCTCTAACTATCAATTAGACAATAATGGTAGCGTCTACAACGGAGTTAGAGAAATTAGAAACCAAGGTAATTTCTAGAAGAGATTTGATCAGACGCCGTCAGTGTGATTCGGTTCAGCTAGTCGTCAACGATGCGATAGCAGCGTATGGTGGATCTGATCATAAAAAAAAATGTCAATTGAATTCAAACCCCAATCAGTTGATTGAAGTCGACGCTGGTCGGTTTCGACCCCAACATGGTTCCTGCAATCTACTGAACTTATAAAGTTCCTGAGAAAATGAATTTCATGCCTACCAATGGAAATGACATCCTAGGTGAAATACGAAGAAAAAAGATTCAAAAATTCCTCGGACTTCAGCAACAAATATGCGCATGCGACTACCATCCTATTGTACTCTGTATCATTTTTTATTATAAAGATAAAACGATAAAGCTCTCGGCGCTGATCAATCCCTAAGAGAAGCGCCATGCATTCGTCTCCAATTTTTAACCTCGTTTGAGGAGATTGAATGCATATCTGGCCTTTACATTGACTTGCGGTGGTCTCCCGGTGTATCGAGTCAGTGCTGGCTATCCTCCCAGACGAGTCGGTGACAGTTTGGTACCAATTTACCGCCCCTGAGGGAACGATAGCTAGGTGAGCCATGAGTGCGAGATCGAGCAATCAACCTCGTGTGCGACGCAAGGCACCTCTAACCACTTCGTTACATTTGTCATATTTCTCATTATTTTGTTTATTTATTTACACGACCCGTCATCACGATTTTTAGTGTTCGGATCCCAGTACTTCTTGCATTCGATTCGTTTTCCGTCTTCTTCTTAAATGACGTAGAATACTGGTCGAGCATGTCACCTTGCAGTCTCGAAAATAGCGAGGCTGTGACGTTCCACATGGAGTTCTTGGTGACTGCCAGAGAATGTTGGGGGGGGGGGGGGGAAGGGGGTGCGCGGAGCTCGGCTCCACGCGCGCCACAACGAACATCACAACCACTCAGCCACGGCGCCCCGTCTCTGCTTATAGCAGTTGTGAATTCAACAGCAACAATTAACATAGCTCCTGAAGGATGTCCATGTCTCCTATGATGGTGGGGAGATTCAAATGAGGTAAAAATGCGGTTTATAAGCGAGGTTTTCTCGAGAAAATTTAAATCTTTCGCGGGGATCAGGCTTGTAGTTTAGAAAGAAGGCAAAAAAAAATTTTTGGAATTATTTTGAATGTTTATCACGAGGTTTGAAAAACCGCCAATCTTATGAATTATTTTTGGTCTACCAGCCGAAATCCATCGACTGAACAGTGGTGATGGACCAGTGTCATTGTACACTATGCCATCACCACATACGCCTCCCTCCTTGCTACAATGCAGGGCTTAATGTGGGGCGGGGGTCACTGACGAGGAGGCCGAAACCTCCGAAATACCGGTGTATGGCCCTGGTGTACCAACCTCGTTGAGGCGTAAAACATTCTTTTTTGGAATTATTTTGAATGTTTATCACGAGGTTCTAAAAACAGTCGATCTTGTGGATTAAAAAAATTCAGAGCAGAAAAAGGGCCAACTGACTAACGCATTAGAAGGACTTCCGTATGACACATGGACATTTTACTGCCCATAGGACACGTTAACTATTAATGATATCATTAACAAAGCTATGCAGGTGCACATGGACTGTTTACGAATAAAAGTAGCTAACCTGGTGAGCTGGATTGCTCTGGTGGTGAGACACCAAACTTAGTTTCAGGCGGTGAATGTGAACCGTTATCGCTTCCATTCAAACATTGCACCTCTTCAGAGATTCCTAAACATCTCAGAATAACGATGCGATAGCTAAACATCCGAACAAATAAGAAGATGAAGTTTGAAAAAAAAGTGTTTACTGAAAATTTCTCGAAGCGATAATAGGTTATTGAAAAATTATTATTGCATTGCTTGAGAAAATGACTTTTACAAATGTATTTTGTGCGAGTCTGAAGTCACCAGAAAGCTCGTTTTCTTGCGCACCGAACGACATATCATTGGTCTACACAGTCTTTTGACTGGAACTGTTCAAGGAAGATCCGTCTGCTGCTCTACTTTTACTACATATTGGGTGTCAACGCTCATGAGGCTCATCAGCAAATATGCAAGGCGTATGGGGACGAAACTTGCAATATATGTACACCTCAGTGTTGGTTAAAGACATTCCGTGAAGAAAGAGACGGATTGACCGAGAAATCAAGACAGGAACGTTCACGAAAAGTTCCAAAATGTCCCCGAAATTGAATGGAATCTTCGTTCTCAAATCGAAGGATTGAGAATTCTACCACCGTGGAACCTTCATGCTGCCGGTTATGTGGCTGATTTATCTTCATGTGGGAGGAGACTACTTCGAGTACTTATTCTTACATGACCTGTCATCACAATTTTTCACGTGCAGATCCCAGTACTTTAGCATACGATACGTTTCTCGTCTTCTTCTTGAATGACGTAAGATACTGATAAAGCATGTCTCCTTGCAGTTTCGCGGATAGCCTAGCTGTGGTGTTTAATAGGGCGTTTCTTGTTGATTATGAAGGGGTGTTATGGGGTGGAGCTAGGCTCGACGAGTGCCGCGACGAGTATCACAACCACTCGGCCACGGTGACTCACCTTTAGTATTGATTTGCCTTTTGTTTGAGTTCAACTGATATACAAGTAAATTATTTTTATGAATTTTGAAAATACGACGAAACTTGTCCTGCAACATTTTATTATAGGCGCATACTATCCAAATTGGAAGAGCAAACAATCCAATGTAATCTAACAACGGTCCGCTCCAAATGATCATTGCTTTATTTTTACTGCTCTATAGCAGTGTTATGATCTTGTAAATATTCAGCGAACAACATGGAATGATGGGCAAAAAATCGATTCTAACCGTGAGTATATCCCATGTCCTTCACCCTAACGGAGAGCACGCGTTGGGTGGCCTCGATAGTGTAAGGTCGCGCGCCTCCAATTAGGGTGATACGCGCCGGTTCAACTCCTAAGCTCTTCACCCTAAGCGGAAGCGCGTGATCTAACGTGGCGCGAAAAAAATGTTAATTGAAAACTTCTCTTTAGTATTACTGGAGGCGTATACTACTTTGAATGGAGATCAAATAATCTAATATGGTACTACATGAAGATTGAAAAAAACCGCAATCCCTATGCTGAGACCTTTTAATCTTCTGCAATGTCCCCTCAGCAGTGAAACAGCGATCATGAATGGTTTCAATACACTCAAGAGCTGATAATAACTATATTAATTATCCTGTAATCAAAGAGGAACATGAGGACAACCCACTATCCATGAAAGACCATAATTCTCGAGACTACTTTCAAGAAAATATCAATCCAACAGGAGGAAGGGCCAAGCATGGAATTATCGAGATTTTAATTGTAACTATTTATATCGTGACGTCATCTACATTGCCATTTGTTGCAGACCAAACATGCAGAAAAACATGTGCAAACATTTTTTTTTTGCAGTTTCCTACGGAAATGACATAAAATTCAATGTCTTTCGCATCTACCTGCAGTATGGACAGCATGAAGAAGTGGAAGCAAAGGAGTGTAAGGGAAGAAAAAAAATTAAGCCGGCGAAAAAAACTAACCGAAGCTCATCGTCTAGGTGAGTTCCTCAGTATAACAGCTCTGTTTGGGCCAAACTATCCGCTCCGAATCGGCCAGTTTTTGACGACTTCTTCACAACGTTGACACGACGACGATAGACGAAGAACTGATGAGGCAGCAATGGGAAAATGGCGAAACGTGGCCACGTGTACAAATCCGTTTTTTAACCGAAAAAAATTGATCTTATTCAAGTTCCATCAAAAACATAATCGAAAACAGTAATGAATTTTGCATGCAAATTAAAACAGCTAGCAGATAATGCTGAGCCCCCTAACCCACGACCACAGAGAAAGCCCTCACAAACACCTTTGGCGTCCAAGCATCGTTGCCATTTTTGTCTACAACATGGTAATACAACCAAAAGAAAAACGCAGTAAAATATAGATTTCCTGAAGAGTATATAAACAACCAAGAATAGAAACACTACTTTTGTGATTCTAAGAAGAGGTCGAGACGGTTGCTATCACTGACCAATTTATATGATAGCGGCTAATCAATTACCCAATTGATAGATTGAAACAAAGTAGAATTTGAACAAAAACCGAACTGAAAGTGACTGGGAATGAGAGATGGAAATGACCGCTTCCAAACGCCGTCTTACAGCAGTACTGCTGGAATTTTCGCTTAACATCATCTCTCAGTCAGCTCAACTCTCCTGATATGAACTCAGGATGAAACGACTACTACCCCATAGTCAATTCTTTGAACAACTCACGTCTCCTACTAAGAAATATTTCCTTCAACAGAGACCAGTAGAATCGCAATGTTCATCTCAGGGATCAGAAAAAGCAATTGAATTATTGAGTATTTAAATTCCACAGATATCACTAACAAGAAAGAGAAGCTTGAAGAATTCACAGTTGTAAGAGAAAACCTCAAAACACTGCAGATTCTCCATAAAGGAGTATCTGATGCGCAAGAGAGTGCGAACGATAGAATGGAGTCACAAATTACTACGCCTCTGCCCTCTTGAAATGATTTTTCTTTTCACATCACATTCTCTTTTTGAAGCGTATAAAATTGAAAGGGTAACTGGTTGCTGATAGCTTCGACAGAGTCAGAATATGGCTGATGAAAAAAAAAGACAAAGCAACGGAACTAGATTGATATGACGGCGAGAATCACTTTAAGAAAAATGTCTTGAAAAAACCAAGGAAGAATTCCGAGAACACCCACGTCAGCCCACAGCGACTATGTACATGGATTTTCCTAAGGATGCACGGCGATTTATTGGGAAATGTGAAGTTCACTATAGCATTTTTTCGGCACAAATATAAAAATTTGAGTGGATCGTGGCAATTCTCTCAGAACGCGACCCGAACAAGAGTGACCCTGCGGACAGCAAAAACAATACTTAGTTAGTTGTCGTTGTTCGACGACTATAATCAGTCCGTATTCGTCGGTGTCTCGCCGCATCAGCTACTGCTCGTATTCAAGGCATGAAATAGCTGACGGAATGCCGTTCAACTACCGTACCAGAGGAGCACCGTGGGACTTCTGCTCAACTCTGATATATAATGAAAAATTCGAGCACGGCGAAAAATTTACGCCACAAATTGCGTTTTGTTCGTCGCAAAGGAAATCGAATACAACACGCTAAACGGCACGAAATTGTCGGTTGTTGCATTGGAAATCGACGATACACAAAGGATGCGTATCGACTGATGAGTAGAACCTTTCAAGAAGTAAAGTACCGCGAATGATCTCGTCGATCAATTGGTTGGTGTAAAAGTACGCGAAGGTCGTCTCGATTTCTCCTAATGAACTCGACACGAGTAAGCGTGAGTAAACCGCGTCGCGACCGCCTCGCTGGAAATATCTCGATTGGGTCGATGTTCATTACGATTGCGACTGTAGTGACGACTTGGAATTATTTGAGTATTCAGATCAAATTCTAACAAGTCGCAAGCGATCACTCGATGGTCTGCAATTTGATGCAGAGTTCACTGTTTCTTCAAGATGTAGACAAAGGATCAAAACCAAATGTTGAGGTTTAGTACCTCTTTAAATCCACTTTTCAATTGATTTCTCATCATTAACACGAGTCCATCAGTCTCAAACAATGTCATAGTCTTCTTACGAGGCAAGTTGACTAGCTAAGGAAATTATTCTAACAGCAGATGTTGCACGAATATCTAGTCAAGAAATCACCTACGTAAGCTCAAAATACGGTAGCTGCAACAGATGATTAGCGAGTCAAATCATCAAGATACGGCTTACAGGAGTTCGTAAAAGCGGCAGAAAAAGCCTTAGAATATAGAGATTTTTGCCGTGTAAGATAATCGATCTGCTTAAAGTTTTTTTTTTGCGATGAACTTCCATTTGTATATTCAAAGATGCTAAGTGATATGCAGAACTATGTGAATCAAAGTCAGGAGGTGAAACAGCGTCACATACTCTCCGGACGAACGAGGCTCCACTACACCACCAAAGTGATCACTCTTGTACCAGTCCGAAATTGTGACTAACTAGACCCCGCAATATATGACGTCTTTCTGATGACATATTATAAGCCTTTTAATGTAGTCTGTCATGACACTTCTGATTTACTAGGCACGCGTTGCGGCCTTCAAGTCTCGGCAGTAGCACGGTACTTTTCGCTTTAGTCAGTTTCTCGAGAACATACCCACCATATAGCGGAATCGGGGACGAAAATGCTACACTGCATTCGCAAAGTGATGATTCACTTCACAATGCAGTGATAAAGAATCAGCAAAATCTCAAAAAAAAAAAAACAGTTCATAATAAAGGTGTTATTCACTCTACCAGACATGAGTAATCGACTGTTAATTACCACAATGTCAAGTGATCTTTTCACTGGATCTGTACTGATTTGTTATCTATGCAATGTGAAGTGATTCTCTTTACCTTCCACGAGCATTGTAACATCGTTGTCGCTTCCTTTATATGTAGAGGGATTATCACTCTGCAAGAGATTGGCTGAATCGAAGGACACTGTGCTACTAATGAAACTGAAAGGCCGAAACAAGTGTTTAGCACTCTATAAGTGTCATAACATGTCTCATTAAAGGTCTAAAATATGTTATCAGATTATATATTATATTAAGTGAGGTGTCAAAAAAACAGTCGAATATAAAGGTATGCTCCTTTCATTTGAGTGCTCCAATTTCGGAGATGAAGACAAGTGAACACGTTGGATTTTGGCCACTGACATACGATAGTGTTCCATGATGCTTATGCTAGCAACTCCTCATCTTTCTTTCAAAAGTTTGAGTATTCAATTCCCGTTTCATTCAGTCCCCTAGAATGTTACTCACAAATATCCCTGAAAATGAAAGAATATCATAAAAGAAAGGACCTTTTCTACATTTTTATAGCTCTTCTCTTCTCACATACTTTAGCGATCAAGAATTCGTTGTCAACTGTCGAAAAGCAGATTCGAGTGTGATCTGTGAGAAGTCATAGCTTTTTCACGAGGTCACGAATATAGACAGTGCTATAGCTCTCGATTTTGGTCAACTGATTGATGGAAGCTCAATGTATTTGATTCCATTAAGCACCAACAGAAGTGACTGAATGCATATCTAGCATTTACACTGAGTCACAGTGGCTTGCTGTTGTATCAAGTCAGTTCTGCGATTCTCTTGTACACGCCAGGTACTAATTTGTCGAGCCCGGAAGGATAAAAAACTTGACGAGTTACGGAAGAGACCACGTTTGTGTTATAGCTCCTCTAACCATGTCATGCATGCCACGCCGAATTCATGTATTCCTTTGCAATGAAAAGTTCATTACGCTGTGAATTCGCTACCCTCGTTGTCGATATACGCTCCATGGTGACGACGGTAAATTTTTACACATTTCCCTATATGATTAAATGGATCAGCAGTGTTAAGGAGTTTAAGTGGCATCTAAAGAGTCCACACAGTTCGTTTCGTTCCTTGTCATAAAGAACATTTTCAGTCGCCAATAGCTCTGAATGATTTGAGACAGTGACGCTTCCATCGACAACGCGCGGTCGTCCAAGACATCGTTTGCCTTTCCATCTAGTTCATTTCGTCTTCGTTTTCTTTGTATTTCAAAGCATTTGCGGTGGTACACTCTCGTAATATCTGATGTCGACCAATTTCGACTTCTTTTCTGAGCACCAAAATATGAAAATTCCATATAGTTTTGAAGAATTTTTGGAGCCTTTCAGAGGTCTGTTATTGGCATTTTAAGTCATAGACGTACGTTTCGCGTTCTCGCCACCTCATCACTAGCACATGCCTTTCGCTCCACCCCTTCAGCTAATGGTAGCGACGGCCGCAGATGTGCCACTCCACAACGAGTGAGAAGATTACTCGATGTTGCACTTGCGGTTTAGAATGTTTTTAAGTATATTGCTGAATGCTCGCACGACATATAGCAATACCTTTTAGTTGACTGTGTTTGAGACCTGTGAGAATTCTGTCACCACCCTCACGAGCACGTCTAACATATTGTTCCTGCAGAAATGCGATCGTGTTTACCTAGAATATACGGTAGGAAAAAATTTCAATGAGGAAATTAAGTGCTGTGATCAACCTCTTTCTGCATGACGTTTTCCTCATCGATCACCTACATGTCAAAAGTTGAATGCTATGTGTCTCATACTAAGAATGATGAGGGCTCTCCCACACCTGGAGGCTTTGAAGAACTACGTACTTAGCAGAGCTATACAAGAAACAGTCACTTGCTCTAAGGAGGTGTATTATTATTCCAAATACACCACTATCTAGAGGACATTTGCCATTTTGGACTAATTTTATTTTTTAGTAATCGAACTTTATAATGTTTACTAGGTGGAAGTGCAGAATATAGAGCGGATCCTTAGGTTACACGCCGAACAATAAGATGTGAATTAGAGTACGAACACGTCATGTATTGTTGAGACTCTGACAGTCTCATCGGTTAGCGGTCTAACATTTTAGTGCCTTATAACGGCATAATCCTTTCATGATTGCTGATTTATGTGTATAAGTATTCCTTTAATCGGTGAATACATTCAAGGTGCTTCTGTGAACTACCTGTGGATAGAATTTGCAAGCTATATAGAGACGATTAGATTTTGAATACAGGGGGCTCTGTGGCGAAGAAAAGGCTTTGACCAGTTACTATTCTGGCATGCCATCCTAATTAGCCTGTGTCATGATAAGATATTGATATGAAAACTTTTAGACATTCTACATTCTATCCCCAAACAGGAAACCGTATTACCGCTAAAAGCTGACAGATGATACTACGAGTAAAGCCTGTCAGTTATATATATTTCAGGATGTACAGCTCGAAGAAATATCTGAATATTGATAGGCTCACTGTCATAACTAATATCAAAGAGAGTATAACGAATTAGACATTTGTCACAGAAATCACATTGTTTTTTGCCAATTTTGAAGTAAGAAACTTGATATATGTTGGGACTTCCGTCTCACCTCTTTGAGGAAAAAAATTTCATTTTCACTCTGTCACCCAGTCAGTCACCTCATAAGTGTATGCTAGAAAATAAACTAGGAGCAGAGCATTAGCCTTTAAATTTCACCACCGTTGACAGGAATCGGCGCGGCGGCGGTCGCTCGCGCGCAGTCGATCCTATCGACTGCACATGGTGCCCGCTTGCACTGCTCGGAAAGGTGACACCTCCAGTACAGCAGCTGGGTGAGAAGCGACGCCGCCATTACAGTAACTAAGCCAGACGCGACATCGCGCTCGCGGATACGGATAGTATTGAACCGTGCCGGAAGAGCGAGGAAGAGCGTTGATCCAAAAATTCAAACATTTTCTTAAGTAATCGAAAGTATTAAATAACAATAACTGAAGTACTCTCCGTCTGTGTGGATGCAATTCTGTTAACGCTTCGGCAACAAATCAATTCTGCTCTCATAAAAGTCGTTATTCTTCGATGCAAACTGACTAGTCCATCCTCGACGCAAATGATTGATGCCTCGAAACTCTTCTTGTCCAACCAGTGCTCCAATAATCTGAAGAGCTGGAAATCAGACGGGAACAGACCTGGCAAATACGGCGGATGATCTAAGTGCTGCTAACCCAAATCGGCCAAATTCTTCCTTGTTTCCTCGTTCCTTGTTGTTGATTCCTTGTTGATTGCTTCTCGATCAACTTCACGCCGTCTTCCGGATCTTTTTTGATGGGCCAAATCAGTATCTCCATTGTAAACCTTGTAAGCCATTCATACGTCGTAATCCTACTCACAACTTGAGGGCCTTTTGCAGGCTTGATGTTGACAAATGCAGTTTAAAAACTGTGCTCCAATTGAAGCTCGTAAAGCAGTAAGTTGCGAATGACTTCCCGTGACGGCTCCATTGTTGGAGAAGTATATGCAAAAATATACCAAACGCTGCGCAAGGAAATTCTGCACAGAATAGGTAGAACAAAAATTTGTTTTTGTGGGCAGTTTTTTGTTTCCTGGAACAAATTCGAAAACCTAGTTGGAGAACTAACAATTTTTCCAAAACTTGGTGAGTCGACTTGCCAAGAGTTCACCTGGGGAAGGGTAACAATAAGTACTCTCGGCCCCTTCTCCCGCATTGCTGCTACCAACTTCTCAAGTTCATCCGTATAATTTTCGCCATTGATTGTCTGATTGCTGTCGAGCAGTATCTAAAACAGCATGCCTCGTCAAATACGGATTGAGAGAGCAATCTTCCCAGCATGATATTCAAGCTTTGGTTGAGTTTGGCAGGAGTTTCGGTCGCATGAGAAAACTATCGCAGATGTCACGCGTGCAATGCAGTCGTGATCGATCAGTGCCCAAGGTGTCTATTCGAGACATAACGTGGCCCAAACGCCGCATTGATCTTCTCGACTTTCTGCCTTGCACTGGTCTCCACCTTATACTTGTAGAGTTACTTAGGCGCAACTGGCGCCCATCCATTTGGATTTTTTATTAATTAGCCCGTTTCGTGATGTCCTTTTATACCTTCCACTGGCTGAAGTTACTAGAACACTCTCTGAAATATCATAGTCTTTTGTTGATAAACCGATTAAGAATATAAAAACCCCAAATAAAGCAGTAATTTCATGGGGCAATCAAATGCAATGTGATACAATTGGTAGAATGTCAACAACAGTATGACTGCGTAGTAAAGGAAAATAATTTTCAATACGTGAGAGTTATATACACACAAAATATTAGAGGGTATATAGAAAACACGGAACATCAAAGATACAAGAAGGAGATTGACGGAAAGAATGATAATCTGTCAGTGCACAAGCGGATAAAAAATTTGACGTTGATCTATCCAGCTAATAGGACCACTCTATGTACATGACTCTATTTACACCATTGTAGAATCACGTGAGTGCATATTTCTTTTGAGCATTGACTTACGGTAGTTCGCAAAGGTATCAGAAAATTGCTTTTTTCCCTACTATAAGTCTCTAGCAACTCTCCGACTTCACACAGTTGAAAGCTTGTTCTGGCCGAAAGTAGGATATGATAATGTTAAATACGAGTACTCTCTCTGGTAACCATGTCATCTGTTGTCCTATTATCCGCTGAGTGACTGAAACTACCATCACCACCAAATTTTCAATGTTATTAAGCCCTCGAAAAGTGAGATTCTTACGAAACTCAACATGCAGCTTCGTGGATGGATGAAAGAATTAATTAAAATTATTTGATTATCTTTTTGGGACCCGCTAATACACGGTCTCGTTTGTTTGACAGCAGAGACGACTACTGAATGCCTGAATCGCCTATGTAACGAGTTTCGGTGGTTGATAAATGCTGAAATGTGTAGATCGCTTCCGATGTTAAGACTGATGCTAAGTCGCTGACTTATGAAAGATGGAGCAGGTGTTGTTTACGTCACGATATTATGCACTTCTATATCGACTGTTTGAGCGATAGACTAAGTTCGAGCAGCCTTCTCGGCCGATCGATTTAACCAGATGAACCTCCCAGTACAATGAACCAAACTCAAGAACTACAATTTTGATGGAGTTCCAATAGTTAAAACTGAACACCTGCGTTGTTTTCCAACAAACGCGCGAATTTCCCTTAAAAAAACACTGAGTAGAAAACCCTTCCAACTTATCATTTTTGAAGCTTGCTCAAAGCTGGTTTAACGCGAATTGATAACAAATCTCTCAAAATTTGATAAGTTTATCGATGGATATGGGGATCCATGACGGCATAGCACATAATCAACATCATTTTCGACAAATGAAGATGGCTATGTTCTTCTAAGGAAGCCAATTAGCCATTCAAAAGCATGTCACTCTGGAGGTCAAGAATGAAGGAATTACTCCCTATACAGCTACAGGTGCGACTTCTAAGCCGAGCGGCAATTGTTGACACATCAACACGTCGGGAAATTTTACTGTGCGGTGATGGATAATTCGCTGAAATGGAAAAAAAGGGAATTCTAATAGAACGACTCTGTTGCTGATCGCTTCTAAAACGAACTTCCAACAGCATATCTGACATGGCACAAATTTGTCAGTATTTCGTATCCTTTCTAAAAAAAACCTACTGCAAAAACTAAACACACGATGTACGTTTTCTTTCGATGAGGGTGACAACAATCAGAGACAAAAAATTCACATCGGCGGGTTTACAAGGCTTTCATATATTTGCCCCACTACCGATTTCACCGCAGTTGGCTTCAGTTGTTCGATAATATAGGCTCATAAGAAGTGAGAAGGTGACAAAGACGTAGAGAATAGGCCTCAACTGTTGTTAAGTTGTCTATCATTCATTCAACTTTCTCTTGGTTCTAATTTGCCAATGTTCCAATTACTCAGTAGGAAAGACCTGCCTGGAATACTGTGTCAGATCACATGCAATGAGCAATTTTCAATCCTCTGCAATTTCTTTCGTTTTTCGAGACCACAGCTCAAATTTTAATATGCCAAATAATCATTTTTGAGCCACGCATATCATGTGGTCTGTTAAGAAAAAATGCTGACTTATAGAGCTCGATACACGTGTTTCGACTATGGAGTCTCGTCAGTCGGGCAGTTAACTTTTGTCGTCTTTTGCCAATCCTGTGTGGATAAAAATACTCGAAACGAAAGATACGATATATTGAATATACCAGCCATGAGCAATGGAGGATACAACACTCTGTGTTCGGTGATAATTTCACTGGACGTAGAATGTAAAACGTTCGTCGTCGCTAACTCTTAGTGTGAGGACTGGAGCACAGACACAGAATTGGCAAAAGACGAGAAAGGGTAACTGCCCAATTGACGAGACTGCAAGGGGGAAACACGCGTATCAGGCTCTGTAACTCTGCAATTTACTTTTGTGCTTCTAAAATTGATGCGAGGTGATTCCAAGTCTTATGCGGTGAAGTTTTATACTCCTGTGTGCAGATGATCATTTCAACTCTAAAATTTTTGAGCTATATCACCGTGTCCCACGCATGTCCAATGGAGTACTACAGTTGGCTGTAGGACTCTCCATCTAAGTGCTTTTATTCGGAAATGTTAACCTGAATCTTTCAACGAAATCTTCTCCCAGGTTATACATGATATGAGGCGCGCCGTCACGGAAAATTTTCACTCACCATCTCTACCACTCGGTTTATGCAAATTTGTTTTTTACCCAGAACGTTGAGCAACCGACTACGTACTATCTGACATGATATCCTTTTATGGGCGGCGCCATTTTCGCTTTGCGAGCGCCTCGGATGGCTGCGAAGAGAGGTTGCCTGCTCTTGCCCAGGCTAACGTGATTGTTTTCTAATGAAATTTTCAGTTAAGGATATGACATATTTTGAGCCATAGGTCTAGTGCTATATAGGCGCCTATTTCGTCCTATTGGGACTCATCAGTAGCACCCTCCCTCGGTTCCGTCGATCCCTTGAGGTGAAACAATCCTCCAAAGGAACCGACGCCGAGTAAAACTAAGCACCCAAAGTACTGCCGTCTGTAAAAAAGCAGTCGATAGCAGAAGAAATTTTCAGTTTTATCGTCAAGAAGTGGGATTCATATGTCAATGATTGGTCAAGTATGACAGCATGGACCACAATAAGATCACTTTTATTAGAAATAACGTGATCTCTCCGCTCATAGTTCACAATTCTAAAAGAATAAATTAGGTATTCATGAAAAAGCTTTATTTAGAAGCTTTATCGGACATTTCTAGGACATTTTATTTACAGTTACCTACTTATCTTCTATCTTTTTTTCATCTTTTCGTATACTTTATTGCATGACGTGCATAAAATTAATCATATTGGCTGGAAAATGGAAAACAATGAGTAGTTCGTCAAAATAGTGCTGCTTGTTGCATGCTATCCCACTTAATCGATAATTCTTAATATATTTTTTGATTATTAGTGCAGTTTAGATTCTCGTTTCTTAGATCAATGCATAATTTCGTTGGAAATCTCTATTCATAGCAATGGCATGCGAAGAAGAGATGGAGGTATAGCGGTTCTTTCCCGTTCTCTCCACCCTGTTTGAGCCGTTAGGAAGAACCGTATAAAAACTTTAACAGTCATTCGATAGCTAAAATCAAGAGAATTTGAATGATGCATTTTAGTCCTTGGTTGAAATGTTATCTTCGCTATAACAGTCGAAAAATATTTTGTTTCACATTCGAGCATTTCTCGCCCGATCAAGCTTTTTCCATAAGCAATTGGTAATCATTAGATAGAAAAAATCTTAGCAGTTCTACCGATGTACTTGATTTTAATAAAGGACATTTCAGAGTGTTGTAACGGTCAAAAGAAGACTAGCTTTCGCAAATTTGGATAATTTTAAATGTCCGTATCCTGTTTTGACCTCTTAGAAAAACGCGTTTCTTAATTTTTGGCAAAGTTGTATCAACCATTCGATAGTATAAATCTTGGAAAATTTGATGGTATATCTCATCTTAAAAATGGCTCCCTAAGTGCACTCTAACAGCAAAAATCAAAATATCTTTCACACTTAAGCATATCCTGATGAAGTTAGATTTTCCGCTGGACTTTTGATAGTTCTTCGATTGCTAAAATCTCGGCGATTTCCGCAATAACTTTGTTTATAAAAAAATTCTCTATTGTACTGTAGCAGTCAAAAGAAGATTACGTTTCGCAGTTAGTTAGTGTGTTGCTAAAGGCACGGTGACCTGAGCCCAATTCCGCGTAATCCCACCCTTCGGAGTGCAAAACCCAATCTTCTTTTGACTACTCACTTACTAAGGAGTCTTCCATAAAAATAAACTACGTCCTCGGAATCGCTGAGATTTGCACTATCGAATTATTGTTAATTCTTCATTGATAAAACTTTGTCCGGAAGAAAATCATTGACTGTGAAACAAATTTTTGTTTCGACTGACACGGCGCATAAAACAAGCTCGTTTGAGAAACAAATTACACTATTCAAGTTCACTTGATTTTAGTTTTGAATAAATATTAATGATTTAGTAGCAAAGGTCTTCTGTAGAAAAAATCAAAGGCTCAAGAGCGCAATCCTTGAAATAGGTTGAATGGGACAGAAGTCATTTCCAAAAGTATGGATTTTCAAGACATTTGAGCGTTATTCTTGTTGTGAATACGTTGACAAGGTCTTTTTCAAAAATAATTCAAGTTATTCTTAGTATAAGAGTCTATAAGGATCGAAATCTAACTATATGATAGCAGAACATCGCTTTCAGTTAAAAAATAGATTGCGATTGTAAAACGTCATCTTTTTTTTTTTTTTCATCAGACCTACTGTGGGATTATTCTCAAACAACAAGCTTAGTTTTAGAGTAGGAATTTATCAGGCTATCTATTGCTGCAAAAACATGAAGAAGACATAGAAAAATGCCCAACAACAGCTCGGAAAATGATCTTTTGGCATTTACATGGTTTTTTTTTCTTTTGAAAAAAGAAAGATTTCAGACAGCATTAGCGTTAATCTTACCAAAATCATTCAACAAAAGTCCTATAGGTGATTTCTCATTGTTTTTTAATAACAATGTTTCTTTGAGAGCTTTATCAATCCGAATTTGTATTAAAGCGCGCACCACTCTTCGTAACCCGCCCGAACGGAGAGCCCAGCTGAGGGTTATGTTGAACCTTATCGTCCTCAAAGGAATATAGTGCATGGTAGTAGTTCAATCATTGCGCTGATCTCTATACCGCCATTTTCAAGTATCGTCGATAGATTTTCTTGCTTTGAAATAAAGAGCAGAGAGTGCGAACAGTAGTCTTCGCGCACATTGAAACAACTGTCAGTGAACTGAGGTTAACTGGAGTAGTTTCAAATAAACTTGTCACATATATCTGCTCTAATAAAATGAAACTATATCGAAATTTGCCGACGAGTATGGCTGGTTGCGTGATATCACTTTCTGGCCAAAATCAGCGAAGAAATTTAGTTTGGGTCCATTCTGAATCGGAAGGAAAAAATGAAAAACCAATTTCATTCGCTGGAGAGGAATTTTGACAGGATTAGTAGCCATTGAAAACTGAGACTTGAGACTACAGTCCCATGTCATCGGTTTTTCAAAAAAGCTTTTTTCAAGGTGCTACAATGGTGGATATCTTGGCTTCAGAAACGCACATTAATTATCGGACAGAGCTCTTTCTTTAGACTGTTAGTAGTCATTCCATAGCATAACCGAATCTAATTCAAACGGTTCACTTCAATCCTGGCAAAACCGTTTCTTTGAAATGCAACAGGTAAAATAAGTTCCAACGCATCTGTTAATAAGTCGAATCCCACGCGGTAGCAACGAAGTCCTGTGCGAATAATGAGGGCGCTAGGCTGGCGCGGCCAGTGACTGTGACGCGTCATCGCTTTTAGAGCTTATGAACGCGCAGAGAAGTATTGCACCTGTAGTCACGTGGCCGCCACATCCACCACGACGTGAACTGGCTCCGGATCGCCCCATCTCATGAACTATTTAAATTATTTTACCTGCTGCTTTGCAGGAAGACGGCCTCTTCAGGATGCAAGCACAGCATTGGTAACAGGAAGCACTACGCTAACATATGATTGCTAATAGCAAAGAAGGACCTCTGTCTGGTGACAAACATGCGCTAGTTTTGCGTGGAGATCACAGCGTTAAAAAAGTGCCCTTTGAAAAACAGGCGGCGTGGTGCTGTATCCAGAAATCTCAGCTTCCGAATGCTTACCGTACTCCTATGAAACTTTTTCCCCAGCGAACTTGGTCAGTTTTCAACTTGTTCCCTCCTAATCAGAAAAACGTTGGTTAGTGTTCACCTTTTGTGAGAAAACAAAACTGTCTAGGCTCATTAGTAAGCCACCGAAACTGCCCGTACAAGCTGAATTTGCAGTCAACTACCTCCATTATCCTATGAGTAAAGTTTAGTAAACGACACATCCTCTAAAAGATAGATATGACAGCTCTGATTGATTTGTCTACATATTCAGAGAACCGAATCGTTCTTATTGAACGCAAAGGAGTGAGGAGCATACTAGGTGTCATTGAAACCAATTATAAAGGAGAATAGCTGATAATGGAGCAGGTTGTACTCGTGTATCTGACAGGTTAGTGTCATGGATTCTTTCATCAGCACCGGGTATATGATCGTAATTAAATATTTGAAAAGAGGCAAAATTTGAACGTTGCTGGCCATTTTATAATCAATTCATTATGAAAATTCTGCCGAACAGCCAAGCAAAAATAACAGCTGAGCGTTTAGTGCATGTCGGAGGTGGAACGTAATATTCGCCTCGCTGCTACTGCTATACACTATCGAATTTTTTAAAATGGCGGAGCCAAAATGCAGTTTGCATAAATGCAACTGAATACAGCCATAGTTTGTTTGTACTTTACTACTTCCGTGAGCCTAGGAATTTCATAAGGCTATCAGGCATCAGACTTCTACAGCATTTTAGAAAATATTCCTCTACGGCCAGATACTCAAGAGATCCAAATGGGACGACTGCGAGCCAAACTCCACGACTATGTTACCGTTTTCTCGCATTCCTTGCGATTTATTGACGTTTTGCAACTTGAGGCCCCATTTTTGAGATTTTTTTCAAAATACGAAGTGTATATGCAGAGAAGTCACATACAGTGCCAGAAATTCTCAGAAGAAAATTTTTTGGTCATCTGACAACATTTTTTCAACCTTCGTTGAGGACTCGTAGGGTACTAGACAGCTGCATAAGTGAAATATGACACCTAAAGAAAGGTTTAAAATATTTTCCCGGATTATTACTGATTTTGAGCATAGTCTATATAAACAGTCGAGATCAGAGGTATTGAGCACAACGTTGGAATCACCGAAATTTACGGTACCGAGGGATTACTAGAGAGCTCTGTCCAACCACACGCGTGCGTGCAACCCAAATCCATTTTCATTGCTACAGCGCTAAAAAAAGACTTTTCAAAAAAAGATGCTGTTTTGAAATCTGCAAGATCCACGATATCGCTCAAGTATCAGTTATCCAAAGGAAAAGCTTTGCCTTACGAGATACAGAGGCAACAGCGCTCGACGCATGTGAAACACCATTCTTATCTTTTGTATTTTCTGCCGTATCATGATATCTTACGGATACACCAATTTGAGAGATCTTAGTCCGGTCGATTATCGAGACGCGTCCCCAGGTGGTTAGGAAAATGAAAACCTAATCCAAAATTGGTCTTGTGCTTCTCAGAATCACAGGTGAATTTAGAGTCGTGATCTCTTTGCATTTGCAGCGCTGATTCGACAGACATGTGATACCATGTGTCAAATGGCTAAAACCGTATTTCAAAGCAGCGGATAATCCATAAAAGGGACAGAGTAGTCGTCTCCAACAAGTAAGATCCTTCAAGTAAGAGCCAACATGTCATGTGGTTTTTTTATGCGCAACTTATAGAACCCGATTTACGTGCTTCGACCTTGACACCCTCAGCAGTCGAACAGTACCCTTCGCCTTAGCCAATCCTATCGGGGGCCCTACAACGCCTTGTAGAGAGTGAAATGACTACATGCCATGTTGACTTAGTAGTGATTATCAGGTATATCGTACTCTAAGCGTGGTTTGAAACGAACACTCGAAACGAACAGTACAACATATAAGTTTATTCTAGAAATCGCATATTGCAGAAATGTATTCTCAAGTAACACTATGGAGCTTCGTCAGAAAAAATAAAAAAGTTCGAAATGAGTCACTATCCTATCTTTGTGGCTTTCCAACTGAAAAATGAATTTTCAGGTCAAGTAAGCGCTCTTTTTGATGAGATTACGGTTTAAAAAACCTTCCAGTACATTCTATCCTTCCGTGACGATGAACAAGCTTCACAATCAAATTTCACTAAGTTCCCACGTATGTGCGATGCCGTTCGAACAAACACTGGCTAACTACTCCAAGGCGGAACGCACTCTTCCTTCCGATGGTAAAACGTGCTAAAGAGGTTCTTTCCAGAAATTTAGCTCACTATTGAGACCTGTATTTTTAAACTATCGAATGCCAGAAATCCTGTTCAAAATAGAGAAAATTGTAATAGAACGATTGAAAGCAAGTTTGTTTCTGAAAGGGTCTGCATATTTGTTGAAATATAGGAAATTTTTGGACACATGGACCATAATTTCACGGCATCCGTCATTACAGAAATTCCTCCTATGATATTCCATCATTGAATAACGATAATGTCTCATCAGAACAGCAGTTTGCTAATTAATTCACTTAATTCCATTGCGGTTTAGAATCTCGATGCTTATTAGCCAGCATGCTTCGCAGCGATCGGTGAATGAAATTATATGTATTCGGTATGTAGCGTGCTAAAATACGCATTTCACGATTATCGTAACAATTGAAAGTTTTCACCGTTTACTACTCTTTTATCAATAAAATTTTCATCATCACATGTGTTGTATTATTGTATCTAACAGCAATAAACGCATCACAAAACTTTATCGTTTCAGTCTTCAAATATATCCGTTTCTTCAGATTTGAAATAACAGTTGGGTATGAGAAAAAACCGTCAATCATGCCTTTCTTGAGCAGGTGCTGCATCTTGAAGACCTTCAAAAATAGATTGTCAAACGTTTTAAGCAAAATCGATGTTATTAACGTGAAAGAAATCGTATAGTCGTATTTTTACTAAATTGTCCCATAGATTTTTGTGCATTATTTTTTTATTCAGTTTTCTATTTCAAAACAGGTTATTGTTAGAAATGTGTAGTGCTTTGGAGAACATTTCAGAAGTTTTAGCCAAGCACTTGCATGCAGCAGTAGTGCCATCTTTGGCTATCTAAATGAATTAGGCAAAGTTATCTCTCATTAGACACCTCAAGCACGGAACCGCGTTGTACGCGTGACTATCTGCGAAAGATTTTCTGCTGTGATCGCACAGACAGGACCTTCGGGCATCACTGGAGATGAGTTCTGGGTTTACTACGAAAACAACACTCGCCGCGCCTACTGGTAGCCTCGCGGCAATGATCCACCGGCTCAGCCAAAACTCAAGTTCCATAATCGAAAGATTATGCTCTTGGTCGCTTCTAGAAATGGTATTTCATGTTGTTTAAAGAAGTGCTCGACAACAAGCACAAACTTAATGCCGACGTCTATGGTGAACATCTTCAGAAGTGGTCGCAGCAGTGCGAGAAAACAGTGCAAAATGTCTCAGTGCTGCTCATCTCCAGGATAGCGCTCGATCCCACTTTGCAGAATCGACTCGCCACATTTAGGAGAAATTGGGCTTGACCACAGTGCCAAGTTCACCCTATAGCCCTTATATTACTTCATAGGATTGTCATCTTTTACGCACCCTCAAGCAGCATCTGCGGACTATAAGTAGTTCAAAAGCGACCTAATCGACTTCTTTGGCCGCCAGCCTTTTTCTCTCTGAGGGGAGGGCAATCAATATTTACCCAACAAATCGTTGCATATCATGAATGATGACGGGAGTTATATTGTTGATTGTTCTATTTATTTATATAACAATCAAATTTACAATAATTTCGATTAAGAGGAGAAATTACGATGCAGCCGAACAGATGAGAAATTTTTGAGTCTTTTGAACAATATGCTGTCAATACATATCGTATTGTTTGAAAAACACGTACCGCCTACATTGGAAATATTACAGCTGGGCGACTCGTTGGAAACCAGTGGTTCTTAAATAGAAATAAATAAATAATAATCTTATTTATAATTAATTCTACCAAATTGCTCAGACCAGCTGCAGTTCATGTCTTTCACGACTTACCTCTACGCCTATACGTTATGCGAGGCTCTTTATCGTCGTCATCTCCAATCCACCTGTAGATCGCCTCTGAAAAGAGACCAGAAATCACAAGAATGTAAGAAGATTTTCACAAAAACCTGCATATAGCATAACATCACTGAGCATTCGTTTCATCTGCCTACCAGCATTGCAATTCGTGTTTGCTCCTTGAAAAGTAGGCCATGCTCAGGCTCTTCCAATTTAAAACATCCAAAATCAAAAAATCTAACGATTTTTCTTAATCTTGAGATGGATTATCAATATCTCGAGCTAATGTCATGCTTACTTCTCACTTTCGTGTAATTCCATATCGTAGCTAATTACTTACTCTCACCACGTATATTTCTTGGGAGTTAGGCGTATTGTCAAGTAAAATGAAGCACACTACGAAAGAACATACTACTGAAAGATTGTTTTCACGATAAAAGAAAGGTCTGAGGTGATTTGTCATATATGATTGTCTGGCATTCGATCTGTTTGTAGGCCGCGTTTTCTTTAAAACAATTTCTACCACTTAAGAACATTTTAAATAGAATAGTGCTAAAGAATGGAAGATTGTCTTAGTAGTAAATAGTTGATCATATTTTTCAGCATCAAATTAGTACAACTCATTCATCCAAAACGGATTTCGCCTCCTTGGCAATAGGAGAATATATTATTGAATTCTCCTCATCAATAAGGCAAAACCACTAGCAGTGAAAACGTTTCAGACGGTAAACGTGGGTAAAAAGTAAAGGTAGAAGCATATGACTTGTCTACGAATGGATAATGCTGCTGAACGCACTTGGACGATAAGTTGTATATGAAAGATCGCATAATGGCATTGCTGGCATTGTTGGCATGGCTGGCATTGGTGGTGTTTCAGGCACTGGAGCAACATAGTTGTTGATTGGCGGTTTTGGTTTCTCCACTGGAGCAACATAGTTGTTGATTGGCGGTTTTGGTTTCTGCACTGGAGCAACATAGTTGTTGATTGGCGGTTTTGGTTTCTCCACTGGAGCAACATAGTTGTTGATTGGCGGTTTTGGTTTCTGCACTGGAGCAACATAGTTGTTGATTGGCGGTTTTGGTTTCTGCATTGGAGCAACGTAGTTGTTGATTGGCGGTTTTGGTTTCTGCACTGGAGCAACATGGTTGTTGATTGGCGGTTTTGGTTTCTCTTGAGGTTCGACCAACTCCTGTTTTTCGCTGCTTACTTCTGGACTAGGGCATGGACTACTGCATGTCGAAGTCGACTGAGTGGTTTCCGTGGTTACCTGAGGTTAGATTTTTTAGGATCATGAACTCATACGTAATCGTGAAACGGAAAGCAACCGTACCGTCTGCTGTTCAGTAGGATTGACGTAGCAAAGTTCTCCGGGCAATTCATCAGAATCACTATCACAGTCACTGATTTGGAAACCTGACACTTCGCGTTCGTTGCCAAATTTTTCTCGAGCCTGTTAACTTAGCGCTTTATGTATTACAAAAAAAAAATCCACTCATCTCTCTAACACTGAAACATTTTGCATCAACACCATAGCATCACACTTCCCGTGTTTTACCAAGAGATTGTATTCGAATATGATTACAGTACTCTTAAATGAATGTTGAAAGCAGACAGTCAATAGTGCAACGATGAACCATGATTTGTGGTTTTATAGATGTGGAATTTTTTTTGAGTTTAGATCAATTACGTCTAAAAAATGCTGTTGTTGTTAAAAAAGTGTAGCCGGAGAAAGGCAGTACGAAGTCTAATGTTTTGATCAGTAAGCTTTATGACGGTGTCTTTCCATTGAATAAAAACGGCAACGTGTGATTTCCAGGCATCCATTGATTTTTTCATTTGATATAATTGATACTGCAAAAAGACCCTTTTCTAATTAGTATCAGCACTGCGCTTTTATGATGAATAATTTGCACTGATTGAGTTAGTCGTCGTGCTGATCAAATGCCCGAATTGATTTTTAAATCGTCACCTTACGAAAATAAAGGTATTGATCGACTTTCTTTTCCACTCGAGCTCTTACTGCCCAGCCTTCTTGGTCTTCCTCAGAGAGCTGGAAACTACTCAATAAGAATGTAGAATTCGCAAAAAACCACATGAAAAAAAGATGCAGCATAAAGTAGAAAGCAGTTGGGTTTGATCTGCTGGAGCACTCTACCACACAAAGAAGTGAGCTGTATGGAAAACATTGAGTTACTATATAAAGACATCTCTAAACTAGGTGGAAATGACTGAATGAGTGTCAACCAGTCAATGCTATCGATAATGCTTAGACCAAGGATAGGTTTTTGAACGTCTAAATTGATATACAAAAAACTCTCTTCTGCTCTTGCGAAAGACTGCAAGCCAACTTGTTTTCCATTTGTCGATCTTGAAAAAAAAAAAACAGGATCGATCATTTGAAAGCAAAGGTGAGTTTGCAATAGAGAAAGATTTGCGGAACAGAACTTATGAGCAATGTCTTCTTCTAACTTTTGTTGAAAACCTTATACATCTTGCTTTAATTCAATTTCGTGATTATTTCTCCTTGACCGGCATGTACTGGCCGAAACGCTCGCTGCGATCACAGAAATCGCTGCCGCTCAGGAATAATGCGAATAGCAACACTGATAACGCGTTGCGAATTTCACAAAACGAGCAGCTGTTTGTGTTGGCATTATATTATGTAAAAATTTTCGTACGTAGATCTTCCGGTCAAAAGTCATGGTTGACTATAAATGAGATCATCACTGGGGAAGATACAGCACCCACAAGTTTCAATTAAAGTCAGATGCGGGCTCGACCACCGCCATGTAGGACGCTTGCAAGACGACGAAATGAATTGAAGTGCACAGATCAAGACGACATCCAAGAAGTGCTTTACCAAATAGGCAAGCAACTCAACTTCGTAACTTATCTAGCAAGTAGATGTCCAGAGCTATAAATTTCGATGCAAATTTGATTGACTTTATTCAGTTTTTCATGATGAGAAATACAGCAGTTCGCCAGCTGAACGGGAAGGAAAATTTCTAATTGACGACATCTAATGACCATTCAATGATTTCCTAAGTTTGACTGCAGTCGCTTGAGAGGAGCTTGTTTTTTCAAGAGGAAACCGGAAAGGTTAGAAAAGAAACCAATTGATTAAATTTTATGTAGTGAGAGCCGAACAGTTGAATGTTTGCCGATGTTTACGAAGCGCGCAACACAATAATTAGAGATGTCTCGCGATTCTCACGTCGTCAGTGCTTTGACCCACGTCCAAGACACATCAAGCTTTCCTTCTTTCCAAGTTTGGCAGATTAGTTTGAAATTGGCAAGTGTCCTTATCCCTCAAAACTATTCTTTGTATTTTGCGTAATGCCCAAAAATGGATGCTAATTTTACAAAGGCACCATAAGGTCTCGAAATTCCATGAATTCGTACCTTCTCCCAGAAAGGCATGCCCATTCTAACAGTTTCGGTAAACGAAGTAAAGATTCTTCCGTGATACTTCTCCAAAGACGGGCGCATCGTCTCGGCGAACATCGAAACTGCGGCGGGAACGAAGAAACGGCTAACCCGCTGATTCTGAACAAATTTATCAAAACAGATTTCATTGCGAGTCTCAAGTTACAAACCATACCCTTCCCATGTTATGCCATTTACGGTTCCATTGATTATTCCATTGATTGCGTTCGGCAGCCAACTTGGAGCTCCTTGGAAGCGGTAATGTCTTATGTGCTTGCCCTCTGAGTTTATTATACCTTTCTCCATCCCTATAATCTCTTCAGATCTTCACGTGCTCGTGATCACATGTGCTATATGAATACAAGTATTGCCATTTCAATTTAAATACTTATGTGACAAAACTTATAACTGCTAGAGAAGTTTCCTCCTTACATACTCTGAATCTTTAGAGCTCGTCACAGAATCGTTGAAGTCGGCCATTCAAGATCGGAACTGGAACTGATTATTCATCAACGAAAGCTGAGATGCTATGCAGGTTCAGAGGCTACACATATTTGAGAATATTTACGACAAGTCGCCGTGTGTATTATATACAACTTTGTTATCTGTTTTTCTCAATAATTTAGTTTTTTTCATCTTTCTAATAGACTATAACATCATGTGTATGATCATGTCTGGCTTTTTGTGTTATTTTGAAGCTTCAGCAACAAATTTGCAAGTACAACAAATGCAAGACCTACCTCGTATTGTGAATGATTCAAAATAGAGTATATCTTAAACATTTACCACTTTTATACTTTGCGCTATCACAATCAAAATTCATTTTTCTTATTTACTGATATCATTTCACTATTTGGCGGTATGGTCGCATACGTGATTTCAAGACAACACAAGTTTATTGGCTCCAAATAAATTAGCGATTTTAGGTAGCTGGAGAGGAAGAGCAGTCACGTGCTTCGACATGATTTCGTGCAAAGTGATCAAATGGGAGAGCTATAGATTTACGGCAAACCCGGCGCTGACGGCACTTCGTAATTAAAAGCCTCCTTCACGAGTGAGCTTCTACGAGTATTCCTAATTCCATTGAATCAGAGGCCTTCCTTGAATCGGCGAAGAAGAGACAGAGTGGTCTCTTGTGGTCTCGTGAAATCACTGACGTAATCGTGTAGATGTGATCCATTGTACTAAATCCTTTTCAAAACTCTGTTTTTTTTACGTGGCTATCCTTCGCCCTTTGGTTTGTCAATCATGTTTAGGATGACTCGAGTGAAATGTCATTAACGCAGAAAACAAGCATATTGAGCAATACTTACTTATATCGTGAAAGCCTCCTTTTTTGATCAATAACACTGGCGGAAATTTCTTCAGATATTCTGGTTTTGCCCTGTCTGGATTAAGTACAATGCTAATCTTCATCGAGAGATAATGTGTCAGATTTTGAGGGAAGAAGCAGTGGCATCATCTTTTATTAGGTTTGGGAGGGGTTCAAGTGGGAATCGTAACTGATTTTCTCCGTTGACGCTATCTTGCCGAGAGCCAACTAAAGAGTTACTCTGAGTTTTTTTGGTAGTTCTAGGATTGTGCTATTCAAATTTAGACTTTCTTTCCTTTACGCGTGAAAAGAACGTTGCGCGGAGGAGGCGATAGTCTGCATCCGTGTAGAGTTTAGAAACAACAACGATATCGGTTGAGCGAAATCATCGATTTACTAATATGTGACCTTTTTTGTTATACTCCTCTTCATTGGAGTGCTCTTATGTCCATCGTGGACAGTTAGACTTTTATAATGTTGAGAAGTCATTGATGGTTTTGGTCGTCGTGATTAAATTGAAGAGCCTCTCACCATCACCTTGTTCGTTTTATTCTAATAAGCAGATCAATGTGACATTCTCCAAGTGTTCTTCGTCGTCTAATTTTCACTTTATGATCTCCAATAGTAATTTTGGCTATTGTATGGCTCTTTTAAAGAACTTTTTAGGTCCATACAGAATGCTTTGACTTCGTCTTTGTTATAGCTTGATACTGGTGCGCAAGCAACGACGGATGTCAAAGCCAGAGTTAATATACAGTGCTTTAACTGTGAATGAGGTCCTTCTTTTATTAATGTCTTTGGCATTTAATAGCCAGCTCTTAGTATGGCTAAGGTTTAAACGTGAGGTGCTAGGTACTCACGTCTAGCTTGCCAGTCTCTTCCAAAAAAACAGAAGGATCTTACTTGTTGGAGACGACTACTATGTCCCTCCCATGGATTTTCCGCTGCTTTAAAATAGGGTTTTAGCCATTTGACACATGGTATCACATGTCTGTCGAATCAGCGCTGCAAATGCAAAGAGATCACTACCCTAAATTCACCTGTGATTCTGAGAAGCACAAGACCAATTTTGGATTAGGTTTTCATTTTCCTAACCACCTGGGGACGCGTCTCGATAACCAACCGGACTAAGATCTCTCAAATTGGTGTATCCGTAAGATATCATGATACGGCACAAAATACAAAAGATAAAAATGGTGTTTCACATGCGTCGAGTGCTGTTGCCTTTGTATCTCGTAAGGCAAAGCTTTTTCTTTGGGTAACTAATACTTGAGCGATATCGTGGATCTTGCAGATTTCAAAACAGCATCTTTTTTTGAAAAGTCTTTTTTTAGCGCTGTAGCAATGAAAATGGATTTGGGTTGCACGCACGCGTGTGGTTGGACAGAGCTCTCTAGTAATCCCTCGGTACCGTAAATTTCGGTGATTCCAACGTTGTGCTCAATACCTCTGATCTTGACTGTCTACATAGACTATGCTCAAAAGCAGTAATAATCCGGGAACATATTTTAAACCTTTCTTGAGGTGTCATATTTCACTTATACATCTGTCTAGTACCCTACGAGTCCTCAACGAAGGTTGAAAACATGTTGTCAGATGACCAAAAAATTTTCTTCTGAGAATTTCTGGCACTGTGTGTGACTTCTCTGCATATACACTTCGTATTTTGAAAAAAATCTCAAAGATGGGGCCACAAGTTTCAAAACGTCTATAAATCGCAAGGAATGCGAGAAAACGGTAGCATAGTCGTGGAGTTTGGCTCGCAGTCGTCCCAGTTGGATCTCTTGAGTATCTGGCCGCAGAGGAGTATTTTCGAAAAAGGTGGTAGAAGTCTGATGCCTGATAGCCTTTTGAAATTCCTAAGCTCACGGAAGTAGTAAACTACAAACAAACTATGGCTGTATTCAGTTGCATTTATGCAATCTGCATTTTGGCACCGTTATTTCAAAAAATTCGATAGTGTATAGCAGTAGCAGCGAATCGAATATTACGTTCCACCTCCGACATGCACTAAACGCTCAGCTGTTATTTTTGCTTGGCTGTTCGGCAGAATTTTCATAATGAATTGATTATAAAATGGCCAGCAACGTTCAAATTTTGCCTCTTTTCAAATATTTAATTACGATCATATACCCGGTGCTGATGAAAGAATCCATGACACTAACCTGTCAGATACACGAGTACAACCTGCTCCATTATCACCTATTCTCCTTTCTAATTGGTTTCAATGACTCCTAGTATCCTCTTCACTTCTTTGCGTTCGATGAGAACGATTCGGTTATCTGAATAAGTAGACAAATCAATCAGAGCTGTCATATCTATCTCTTAGAGGATGTGTCGTCTACTAAACTTTACTCATAGGATAATGGAGGTAGTTGACTGCAAATGCAATGGAGGTAACTTGTACAGCCTTTTCGGATATAGTTGATTTTCTTATGGTTCCGGTGAAATCATGAAGGATTTACATGACCGACTATTGATTCACCTCGGCATTGATTGAATAACTATGTAGTCTCCTTATTCGGCTAATATGATATTGACAGGTTGAAGATTTATTCAGTGCATTAAAGCCCCGTATTTGCTGAATGAGAAAATACGGAGTTATTTGGGAGATTAACAGCCAGGTGTACTACAGCGAAAATTTCTTAAAAAGTTTGTTTTTGCCTTCAGTATGATTTAGAGGAATTTTCCGCTAGTACACCAACCCGCTAAATTTTATCTGTAGGTTTTACGATGACCAATTTTTACATTTTAGATTGACGCCTGTTTTGGTAGGCTAATCGCTGTTGAAGATCACTCAATGGAAGTCAGCCGCGAAAGCGATGTGCCCAGTTTCGTCGGTATCAAAATTTAATTGTTTCTCTGGCTACCGTGTCTAAATGGCAACAAACATCTTAGATGATCAGCTCTGTTTTTAATCAAGTTCGCTGATATGATCGTCTCTTTCATTTCGTTTAAAGAGGACCTCCCATGGTTATACCTAGTCATGCACAGATTTTCGTTTCCCATTCTATCTGCGACAATCTGCATCGATTCTTGATGTATTCATGATTACAGATGCCGGTGATTTTTCATTACCAACGATCAGCTTATCCGACTATTCTGACGACGAAGCGGTTGGAGCTCCAATGATCGAGGACTCTAATGGATGTAGGACTGTAACGCATGTAGGATCAACGAACAGCCCACTCGACTTTTCTGACGACGAAAAGGATAGAGCTGCAATGCTCGAGGACTGTAGCGCAAGCAGCTATCTATCATCCGAATCACATTATTCGCCTCAGCAAAGCATACACGCGGTTTCATATTGCAAATGCGGAAATTGTTCCGAGGAGTATTTCATCGTGTCGTTGACCGAAATCTACTCGTACCCCTCAGTGGAGATTGTAGGAGAAGAATTTACGATGCATAAAGACTGAGCTGCCTATGTGTTGAGTATTAACGGGTGCATTACATTTTATCAGTTCAGTTGGTTTATTTTTATTTCGTTTGTTTTTTTTTTCTTCAAGGGCTTCATTGGCAGCAGATTCATCGTATACATACAGAATTCATTCGCCAACAGATCATAGGAGGTGATAGAAGAGAGGTTAAGAAAGCTATTCATAGTATATTGCCGATCCTCCTCACTGGAACCCCGCGTTTCAAGGGAAAAGCCAGATACTCACGAAAATGAGGTGTTTCATAATGTTATTGAACATTTTTATGCTGTCTTATAATTATTCACTCATTAACCAATCATAGCTATCTTCTGTTTTTCATTCTAACAACTTTTTGTTCTTATTCATTGCCGCATATAAATAATAACTAAATAATAAAGCACTTTATCAGCTTGTTCTTCTCAAGTTAAAAATCAAAATCTTTCAGTTTTGAAACTGTGTCATTGCATGAAATGCCCCGAAGTCATGATGGTGACTGAAAATGCGAAATCGATCAATCGTTTTCAAAAGCGATACTACACACTGCATGCGACGCCACCTCGTCAATAATTCTCAATGATTTCTCGATTCTTAGTAAACTCCTGAAGATGGAACCAAAAGGCCTTGTTCTATCAATTCATGAGTACTAACTTTTTTATCCGTCTTTATTCTCATTCGCGAGCGCATTTCATCGTAGTGATTTTTACACCATGTTCCATATTCCATACCATACCGTATACTCCATACCGTGTATGCCCTCTACGCATTCCTTTCAGTTGAATGCCCTTAAGAAGACTTCATGCTTAAGATCAAATTAGCATCTTCCCTAATAACTCAAAAGTGACCACATCCAGATGGTTAGACGTCCAACAGTAAACGAGAGGTCTCCATGCTGCCCAATTGCTTCCGAAGATTATCGTTTTCGCTAGGGAGTGTGCCCTCTACCGCATGATTTGTTTCGAATCTTCCGCCTACACGTTCAAACAGGAGCTTGAGGCTCTTACTTCCATCTTTAGCCAATGATAGATCATTCACACATTGACCCTGTTGATTTTTATGAATATAGTTCCCGGATGCTAGGAGTTGGGTCCTTTTGCGATGCAAAGTGTTGGGTTTTTCCTCACGCTGGGATTACTCCCTAGAATTACCTTTCTATAAACCAAGCCTACTACTGGAATCTTCATTTTTTTAGCTATCGAATGATTACTATTAGTCTAGTGAAAAAGCGGGAGGTATAGTGTAAGTGTACTTTTCCATGAAAGTGCTCCTAAATTGATCACTGTGAGCTTTGTCGATGGTTACGCTGGCCGAAAACCAAAACTTCCTCCGTACATGTTTCTTCTACGAGTTCCATGTTGTGGAACATGTGCTTTTTAGTCAAATTTTTTGCAAAATAGGCAATAGGAATGCACAATGAGTACTGAAAGTATGGTTTTCCCAAGGATACACCTTTCGAGTTAAAATGTGGGGATTATCGGAGCACTCGGCATCCTCCATGCAAAAAATGCATTTCTCCCACAAATGATCCACTTTTTCACAACAATATTTATGATTAAAAATCAAAAATCAGTTGTACAAGTGCCAGAAACGCCAGTGTAAAATTCAGACAACGGACTATCTAGTCCAAAAGCAAAACGCAGGTCTTTTTTCACTTATTATAGCGCAATGAAGTTTTTCAATGAACCAAGCATAGTACAAAAATCTTCATTTTTCAGACCATCGATTGATTACTGGTAGTCTAGTGAAAATATCTTCCATGTAAAAAATGCGAGGATATAAACACGAACACATTTCACAGAATATAACTGCACCTCGCGCATTTCGTACTAAAAAGTGGAAAATTTCAGAGAGCTAGGTGCTCTTTCTACTAAAAACACGTTCATAGAAATCTCGTCAGTAATATTCAACACTTTGGGCGACAAAATTCCTCTGAAATCAAAATTTCACTATAAAAAACCAAAAAATCTCCTACAAAGTTGGAAAAATGAACTCCGATTGCAAAACGTTAGCTTTCTTTTAATTAGTAGAGCGTCTATAAAAATCTTTCCACATAGCGAACTCAGTATGGAAATCGCATTCGTTTCTTCCTTTGGAATTTACGTTTTTACAGCCTTTCTAGAGCTTGAAAAAAAATTGATTTCCACACTAAGTTCGCTTTGTGGAAAGACTTTCACAGCACGTTCTACTAACTAAAAAAAATGGTAACGTTTTGCAACCGAAGTTCATTTTTTTGATTTTCACAGGTTATTTTTCGGTTTTTCGTAGTAAAATTTTAATTTCAGAGAAACGTTGTCGTCATAAGCTATTGTATATTACTGAAAAGATTTTTGTAAACTTATTTTTAGTAGACAGAGCATCGAGTTGTCCAAAAAGCTTCCACTTTTAGTACGAAATGTGCAAAGTGTAGTCAAATTCCGTGAAATTTGCTCGTGTTTCCTTGAATTTTTTACATAGAGAATATTTTCACTGGACTAATAGCAATCATTTTATATTCGGTAAATGAAGATTTGTAGACTAGGCTTGTTTCATAGAAGAAACCTTCTTATTGTGGTGTAATAAGTGAAAAGAGGAATGCGTTTTGCTTTTGAACTAGATAGCTCGCTGCCTGAATTTTACACTTATGTTTTTGGTACTTATACAAAAAGCGATAGTACACACTGCATGCGACGCCACCTCGTCCATAATTCTCAATGATTTCTCGATTCTTAGTAAACTCCTGGAGATGGAACCAAAAGGCCTTGTTCTATCAATTCATGAGTACTAACTTTTTTATCCGTCTTTATTCTCATTCGCGAGCGCATTTCATCGTAGTGATTTTTACACCATGTTCCATATTCCATACCATACCGTATACTCCATACCGTGTATGCCCTCTACGCATTCCTTTCAGTTGAATGCCCTCAAGAAGACTTCATGCTCCTGATCAAATTAGCATCTTCCCTAATAAGTCCAAAGTGACCACATCCAGATGGTTAGACGTCCAACAGTAAACGAGAGGTCTCCATGCTACCCAACTGCTTCCGAGAATTATCGTTTTCGCTAGTGGGAGTATTCCCCCCACCTGATGATTTGTTTCAGTTCTTCCGCCTACACGGTCAATCAACGCTTGAAGCTTTTACTCTATGCTTAGCTGATGATAGAATTGTTCACACATAGTCTTTGTTAATTTCTACGAATGTAGTTCACGGATGCAAAGAGGCGTTGGGTTCTTTTGCGTCACGGAACATCTCTGGGCCTAAAACCAACTGTGTCTAAATAAACAGCAGACAGATATTTGTGGTGATCAGTGGAATGACGAGATGGAAAAAGACGGTCTTAGTCCTACAAGATAGCGGACAGAATTGGGGAGTAAGAGTTGGAAAATTCAGATAAATTCAATGTTGTTGTATTTTTCCTATTGAACGGGATTTCTTGGGGCATGTTGAGGTACTTCCTACTCAAAATGCTTACGGAAATTTCCTTGGTGATATGCCGCTCCCTTGTGATATTGAAGTATCCAGACCATTTGGACTTCGCTAAATAACTTTCAACAGAACCCTCGGCGAAGTTGAAGCAATGAGATAACTATCACGATGGTGAGGCATATTTTTCCCCACGTTGATATTACTCCCTAAAAGAACCTTGTTATAAACCAATCCTAGTACTGAAATCTCTATTTTATTAGCTATCAAATGACTACTAATAGTGCACTGAAAAAGCAGGAGGTATAGTGTGAGTGCACTTTTCTATGAAAGTGCTCCGAAATTTGATCAGCGCGGACTCTGTCGATGATTACTCCGACAGCAAACCAAAACTCCCTCCATATATGTTTCTTCTACGAATTCCACGTCGTGGAACATGTGTTTTCGAGTTAAATTCTCATAATATAACCGATAGAGGTGCGCAATGAGGACTAAAAGTATGGCTTTTTCAAGGAAATATCTTTCAAGTTGAAAGGTGTTGATTATTGAAACACGTGGGCATTCCCCGTGCAAAGAATACGTTCCCCAACAAACGATCTACCCATTCTTGGCAACAAATTTGAATTAAAGTTAAAAATCATTTGTATAAGTACAAAAACATAAGTGTAAAATTCAGGCAGCGAGCTATCTAGTTCAAAAGCAAAACGCATTCCTCTTTTCACTTATTACACCACAATAAGAAGGTTTCTTCTATGAAACAAGCCTAGTCTACAAATCTTCATTTACCGAATATAAAATGATTGCTATTAGTCCAGTGAAAATATTCTCTATGTAAAAAATTCAAGGAAACACGAGCAAATTTCACGGAATTTGACTACACTTTGCACATTTCGTACTAAAAGTGGAAGCTTTTTGGACAACTCGATGCTCTGTCTACTAAAAATAAGTTTACAAAAATCTTTTCAGTAATATACAATAGCTTATGACGACAACGTTTCTCTGAAATTAAAATTTTACTACGAAAAACCGAAAAATAACCTGTGAAAATCAAAAAAATGAACTTCGGTTGCAAAACGTTACCATTTTTTTTAGTTAGTAGAACGTGCTGTGAAAGTCTTTCCACAAAGCGAACTTAGTGTGGAAATCAATTTTTTTTCAAGCTCTAGAAAGGCTGTAAAAACGTAAATTCCAAAGGAAGAAACGAATGCGATTTCCATACTGAGTTCGCTATGTGGAAAGATTTTATAGACGCTCTACTAATTAAAAGAAAGCTAACGTTTTGCAATCGGAGTTCATTTTTCCAACTTTGTAGGAGATTTTTTGGTTTTTTATAGTGAAATTTTGATTTCAGAGGAATTTTGTCGCCCAAAGTGTTGAATATTACTGACGAGATTTCTATGAACGTGTTTTTTAGTAGAAAGAGCACCTAGCTCTCTGAAATTTTCCACTTTTTAGTACGAAATGCGCGAGGTGCAGTTATATTCTGTGAAATGTGTTCGTGTTTATATCCTCGCATTTTTACATGGAAGATATTTTCACTAGACTACCAGTAATCAATCGATGGTCTGAAAAATGAAGATTTTTGTACTATGCTTGGTTCATTGAAAAACTTCATTGCGCTATAATAAGTGAAAAAAGACCTGCGTTTTGCTTTTGGACTAGATAGTCCGTTGTCTGAATTTTACACTGGCGTTTCTGGCACTTGTACAACTGATTTTTGATTTTTAATCATAAATATTGTTGTGAAAAAGTGGATCATTTGTGGGAGAAATGCATTTTTTGCATGGAGGATGCCGAGTGCTCCGATAATCCCCACATTTTAACTCGAAAGGTGTATCCTTGGGAAAACCATACTTTCAGTACTCATTGTGCATTCCTATTGCCTATTTTGCAAAAAATTTGACTAAAAAGCACATGTTCCACAACATGGAACTCGTAGAAGAAACATGTACGGAGGAAGTTTTGGTTTTCGGCCAGCGTAACCATCGACAAAGCTCACAGTGATCAATTTAGGAGCACTTTCATGGAAAAGTACACTTACACTATACCTCCCGCTTTTTCACTAGACTAATAGTAATCATTCGATAGCTAAAAAAATGAAGATTCCAGTAGTAGGCTTGGTTTATAGAAAGGTAATTCTAGGGAGTAATCCCAGCGTGAGGAAAAACCCAACACTTTGCATCGCAAAAGGACCCAACTCCTAGCATCCGGGAACTATATTCATAAAATCAACAGGGTCAATGTGTGAATGATCTATCATTGGCTAAAGATGGAAGTAAGAGCCTCAAGCTCCTGTTTGAACGTGTAGGCGGAAGATTCGAAACAAATCATGCGGTAGAGGGCACACTCCCTAGCGAAAACGATAATCTTCGGAAGCAATTGGGCAGCATGGAGACCTCTCGTTTACTGTTGGACGTCTAACCATCTGGATGTGGTCACTTTTGAGTTATTAGGGAAGATGCTAATTTGATCTTAAGCATGAAGTCTTCTTAAGGGCATTCAACTGAAAGGAATGCGTAGAGGGCATACACGGTATGGAGTATACGGTATGGTATGGAATATGGAACATGGTGTAAAAATCACTACGATGAAATGCGCTCGCGAATGAGAATAAAGACGGATAAAAAAGTTAGTACTCATGAATTGATAGAACAAGGCCTTTTGGTTCCATCTTCAGGAGTTTACTAAGAATCGAGAAATCATTGAGAATTATTGACGAGGTGGCGTCGCATGCAGTGTGTAGTATCGCTTTTGAAAACGATTGATCGATTTCGCATTTTCAGTCACCATCATGACTTCGGGGCATTTCATGCAATGACACAGTTTCAAAACTGAAAGATTTTGATTTTTAACTTGAGAAGAACAAGCTGATAAAGTGCTTTATTATTTAGTTATTATTTATATGCGGCAATGAATAAGAACAAAAAGTTGTTAGAATGAAAAACAGAAGATAGCTATGATTGGTTAATGAGTGAATAATTATAAGACAGCATAAAAATGTTCAATAACATTATGAAACACCTCATTTTCGTGAGTATCTGGCTTTTCCCTTGAAACGCGGGGTTCCAGTGAGGAGGATCGGCAATATACTATGAATAGCTTTCTTAACCTCTCTTCTATCACCTCCTATGATCTGTTGGCGAATGAATTCTGTATGTATACGATGAATCTGCTGCCAATGAAGCCCTTGAAGAAAAAAAAACAAACGAAATAAAAATAAACCAACTGAACTGATAAAATGTAATGCACCCGTTAATACTCAACACATAGGCAGCTCAGTCTTTATGCATCGTAAATTCTTCTCCTACAATCTCCACTGAGGGGTACGAGTAGATCTCGGTCAACGACACGATGAAATACTCCTCGGAACAATTTCCGCATTTGCAATATGAAACCGCGTGTATGCTTTGCTGAGGCGAATAGTGTGATTCGGATGATAGATAGCTGCTTGCGCTACAGTCCTCGAGCATTGCAGCTCTATCCTTTTCGTCGTCAGAAAAGTCGAGTGGGCTGTTCGTTGATCCTACATGCGTTACAGTCCTACATCCATTAGAGTCCTCGATCATTGGAGCTCCAACCGCTTCGTCGTCAGAATAGTCGGATAAGCTGATCGTTGGTAATGAAAAATCACCGGCATCTGTAATCATGAATACATCAAGAATCGATGCAGATTGTCGCAGATAGAATGGGAAACGAAAATCTGTGCATGACTAGGTATAACCATGGGAGGTCCTCTTTAAACGAAATGAAAGAGACGATCATATCAGCGAACTTGATTAAAGACAGAGCTGATCATCTAAGATGTTTGTTGCCATTTAGACACGGTAGCCAGAGAAACAATTAAATTTTGATACCGACGAAACTGGGCACATCGCTTTCGCGGCCAAATTCCGTTGAGTGATCTTCAACAGCGATTAGCCTACCAGAACAGGCGTCAATCTGAAATGTAAACATTGGTTATCGTAAAACCTACAAATGAAATTTAACGGGTTGGTGTGCTCGCCAAAAATTCCTCTAAATCATACTAAAGGCAAAAACAAAGTTTTTGAGAAATTTCCGCTGGAGTACACATGGCTGTTAATTTCCCGTAATTTTCTTAATCAGTAAATACGAGGCTGTAATGTACTGAATAAGTCGTCAACCCCAAAAATGTACTGAATAAATCGTCAACCTGTCAACCTTATAACGGCTGAATAAGAAGATTACGTAGTTAATCAATTAATCCCGAGGTCAATCGATAGTCGATCATGAAAATCCCTAAAAATTCCACTGGCTTTTGCAAATGCTGACATAATGGCTGCAGCTATCCCAATTATTCACAGTTTCTTCACATAGCTAGCTAGTCTGTGCGTTTACGAAAAAGCGCTGATTCAACAACTTTTATGTCTAGAAGGCGAATGAGAAATTTCTTCATTTTGTGGCAGTTATGAAGTGCTGATTTTTTCTATGATAGCCGTTTTTTTTTGGTAATTTAAAGGCACAAAAGGCTGAAAATGCGGCAGTGCTGTAGAAGAGAGTCCGGATTTGAGCGTGGTTTTACGAAAACACTCGAAACGAACGTTATGATAATTCATAAATACCAGCCAAGAGCACTCGAGTGTGAAAATTTTGCCTATCTAGTGAATTTTTTCACTTGAAGGCGTGTATAAATAGTACGTGGTTGTTTACTCTATGTAAGCGGGCTGGGTTCTCCCCAAGAGGATTGGCTAAGACGAAGGGCCTGTCCGAGTGACGAGGCTGCCAAAACCGAAACATGTGTGTCGGGTTGTACAAGTGCCCATAACAGAGCACATAACATGTCGGCTCAAATCATAATTATCAAAGTCCGCTTCATCGATCCAGCTCTATGCGTGGTATATATGCTACTTCGTACCACTTCTTTCTTTGGCGCACTAATAAATCACAGTGATATCAGCACTTGGAAGAGTCCTCCAAATTTTGTTACGAGCAAGTCTATATTTCTCAAAATTGCCCATTTCGTACATCAGTTACGAAGTACATAAGCGACTGGAGTTGAAATAACAATCATGACCAGTAAGGTGATCGAAAAATGAACTTGTCCCACAAATGATTTTATATTTTTCTAAATGCAGTATAGTTTCCTCCCGGGTCAACATCCGCTCCATATCTGTTTTGGATGAGCATTGGGAAACTGCAAAAATTCATCAGAATTACTAATAGAAACAAAGACCTCCATCAATTCCTCCCCCAACGTTCTCTTGTGATCTATCATATAGATGTGGTAAAAATTTAACTCCGAAATTGCAGGTATACGTCTCGACCAGCAATCAACGGCATCCGTAAGGAGACCAGATCCTCAAGCAGTGGAGAAAACAACCCGCAAAATCTTTGAATGCTTTAGTGGACCGTGATTGAGTGGAAACCAAGCTGCGTAGCAGCTGTGATAACGGATCGCGTGAAGTAAGAAAACAGTACAAGTGGCATCAAAATGACCCGAAAAATTGGCTTCAGCATAGCGCTTTACTAGTAAGTTGGTTCAGTGGTCAAGAATACGTCAACCACATAGGGGTCACCACGTCGCAGAATTGATACTTTTTCAAAATGAATTACTTATCAGTGCCCTAGCTTATAAATGAGTGTGTATTTATTGCGCTTCTTTTGTCTTCTAGCCCATTTCTGATAGCAAAAGGTAAAAGCATTTCATCAAATGAAGCTTCGCACGACTTTGTAGTTTAGCCAATTTTTCAGATTTCTGTGCTGATAGCAGAGTATTTTAGGGGAATAATTGACAAATGACCTGTCATCATAAACTGTTCTTCACTGTTTTGTACATCTGAACTAATATCTCACATACGCAATAGCAACATGACGCTGGGCGTGTAAGGTTTTTCAATCTCCTGTTCCCCCTACAGTTAGCATTTTCACCTGATATAGTCGCAAGATGATTCTTTGATTTACCTTGAAAATAATGGGCTCACTACTAATGGTAAAATCCACTGCTGGGCGAAGATTTGAAGTGGTAGTTGTGCACACGTTAATCACCCGTTCCAAAGCATGCATGAACGGCACTAATCTCCTATAGTGCTTTGATGGATCATGCAACAACTCGCAAAACCTGAATCAGTTATGGCTAATATCGTAGTGTAGTCGGATTAATCGAATGGCAGAGTTCTTCAAACATATGAGAAAACTGAGAGCAAAACTGTGTAAATAGTGTTCAAATGGAGAGGCTGGTTGTGATTTTAATTTAAATGATTGTGACTTGTGATGCCAAAATCAGATGGAGTCAGTTTTGACCTGCACGTTCAGTTCAATTACAGCTTCGCATTGACATTAGTATTGATATAGTAATTAATAGTCAGCATCGGAGCTGCAAATTATTTTCCTGAGATCACAGAGTGAGAAAATGGCTTCAAAATGGCTCGTGGAGCTTAACGTAATTATTTTGTAGAGCCATAATTACCGCACCTTTTTATGTTATCGTGTACCTATAGCTGATTATGATTCAACCAAAACACGATTCTTTTGAAAAACATCTAAATTTAAGTAGTAAGTGAAGAACAATATGAAATTTTGTGACATACCGAAGCCATGTAAAAGGGAAGTCCCTAAAGGTCCTTATTTTGTCGATGATTAAGTGATAGATTCGTGTAATTTCGTATAGATCGTTCGACTTTGGTAGTTTGCCAGAAAGCTCTCCAAAATGGTCAGCAGTTTGCTCGATGAAATGCTTAACGAAACAACGAGTTCCAAAATGTATACGTAGATAAATGTTAGATATTACCTTGAATACGCGGGCAAATGCAAACGATACATCTTTCCATGAATAGTGTGTAGGCCTTCTCTGGATTTCATCTTCGACATACAACATAAACGTTGCTTCGAGAAAAGCTATTTCTGAGGGAATCGGAAACGGCACCTCATGACAAAGCATTTCTGGAATCTCGTCGAGTGCTGATGATGAAAACAACTTGGAGATGGTCGACGATATCAGAGTTAGTGCTGAAAAAAAGACTTTCTTTTCATATACCTGCAAACATTTCTTCTCACACTTGGGCAAGAGTTCTGTTATGCCATAATGTTGAGTGATATACATACAAACTTTGAACCTCAAAGTGGGAGTATAACCGCATATCACCCTTACCGGGGCATGTGCTAATCAACTGCACTACGGAGGCTCTCGCTTTGCTATAACTCCTTCTGTTCTGCTACCGTCGTCTGAGTATTCTAATGCATTTTAGGCCTTTGTATAGCATTTGCAAGAGATGAGGTGGCATGCAAATGAATATTCCACCCCATTCGCTTTGAAGAACTTTTTATAAGGGTGCTTATAGTCATTCGAAAGCTCAAATCACTAGCTAGCGCGTTACGCGGACGTTTAGCAAAAAAGTCTTTATCATGACGCTTCAACGAAGGAAAAACATTCGTGCTTCGCACATGTTTTTTTTCCGCAAGACAGGGATTTTTCGTTAAAATATTCGCAATCATTCGACAGCGTAAGATTGAAAGACATCAGAGCTGTGCTGAATCTCTGCAGAGACCGCTTTCCTGCAGTGCCGTAGTTAAAACAAGATCAAATTCGCATACGCGGGCAAAGAGATGTTGGCTATTCTACTGCGTGAAGTGGAGGAAGGGGTAGCAGTGCGGATGTGGCCGTTTCATGAGCCCGGTAGAACGACTGATCTTTCCGCGGGTCATAGGAGAGTGCTCTCTTTGTTATTCAACTGAGAATTGTTATTCTGCTTCAAAAGAAAAAATCTACACCTTTAATACTTTTCACGTTGGTTCAATTCGGTCATACGGAAACAAATGATAAATTCCACCTCAATCCACAAGAATTGTTCATAAAAGTGTCAGCAATCATTCGAAAGTTGACATCTCTGGCTAGCGCGCGAAGTGGCCGATTATTCAAAACGCCCGTTTATAATCCTGCAAATTCCATAATAAAATTGTGTTTCACATTTGTCGCGTGCCCTTATTTTTACTACGCAAATAATTCACTGGAAGCACGGAACCATAATGAATACGTAGAGAAAATGTCGTACTATCTGAGTCGATTGTTTCATACGGAGTACTTTTCGAAGCCGGTAAGGATTCCCAAATGAATATCTAGTTGCACCTTACATATCTAACGGTCAGGTCATCGGTCTATCGAGCGTCCTCCCTCCCTCACTCCCCCATACACTGGCTGGTAAACAAACGCGCCGATATGTGAAACTCCATCTTATTTTCCCTGCTACATTGCAGTGAAACGATCTTTCTAGAAAATCAAGTGCATTGTCGGAATTACTGAAACTTACACTATCGAAAAATTGCTACTAGTATAAGGAAAGGGTTTTATCCGGCAAGGTGTAAGACACAAATATTTTCTTTCTTCTACAGCACTTTCAAAAGAGTTTTTTCCCAAAAGCGAGGATATTATCGAGTTCTTCGAGAATTGTGTTTCGAAAGTGTACTAGAACTCTTAGAAAGGACTTTTGTCCAGGAAAATTTTAATGAGATAAGAAAAAACATGCGTGGCCGTGTGAAACATAATTTCGTCTTGGAATTTTTAATTTCATGAAAGAATGTTTTAATAAATCGGCTAAATACCACGCTAATCAGTTATTCGAGCTTCCGTATGATTACTAACACTAACTTGAAAATTCTTTTATAGCAAATAAGGTCGAATATTCCTTTGCTTCCTCATAAGTGGAGAGAATTCATAATTTTATCTTGAGATTGATAGCGTTATAAAAAGGTGTTTCCAAAGATCGCTTACGTGCAGCATTAGCCAGAGATTCAAGCTTTCAAATGATTACCCAACACTCGTGTGAATAATTCTTGTCCACCCAAAGGGGTCGAATATTTATTTATCGCTGTTAATCGAAAAAGACCCAATAGTCACTCATCTCAGTCTTTGAATTATTACAGTGTTGCAAGCTGACGTTGAGATATATTCATTGTTTAGTATTTGTTAAATTCAAGGTTTCATAGCAATATAAGCTGTTTTGCTCAAAATCAATTTCTGCATTCACGATTAGATGGTTTAACGATAAAGCAATTTGAGGCGATTCAACAAATCTCAGAGCACAAATGTTATTACTTGGTTGTCCCAAAATTTTTCCTCATTTCAACACTTTCGTCCACTAGACTGTTATTTATTCAGAGAAGTAAACTAGTCAGCAACATATTCACCATGATGCATCAATGATAAGCAATCAGTTGCCGAGCAATGATTAGATGTCTTATTCTCAGAAAGAATGAGACTGGCAATCAAAAACTTGATGAAGTCACGTTTGAGCTGATTGACTCTCTGGATTTTTTATCTTCCATGATACGGCTTCATGGCGCCGAAGAGGCGGGAACGCGATGTTGGCAATACCACGGCTATAACGGTGTATGTGGTACCGTGGTTCAGTTAAGTTTCTTCAGAATATGGCGAGTCGATTTGCAATGTAAGGTGGTTGCTCGATGCATGAGGTGCCTATCGGGACATCACCTTGCGATAGCCCATTTCATTTACGTAGCAAGTAATGGTGCTACGGCCAAACACGCTTGTCTTCTAAACCAACTGGAACATTCTCCAGCATACTATCACCGCGCGCAATAACGCGATTTGAATAAGAGAGAACTCAATAAAACATGAACGCAAAAAATCATGAGACAACCCAATACTATTTGCATATAGTTAACCGGATACCTACCACGGGCCCAGGGGCGCGTCTGGCTTTGCCCCATCGCTCCGCCCTCACTAATCGCGTCTGTCGTTTTTGTTTTCACTATGATACGCTCAAAAATTTGGGAGTCTTCTCCCTCTCATAAATGCGGTGTTTTCAAAGAAGTACTCATGTGCTCGCGCACAGGTGGCGCTGTGGTTAGAGATACTCTGCGTCATACAAGGTTGATGGTTCGATCTCGCGCTCATGGCTCATCAAGCTATCCATCCTTTAGAGGGCCAGTAAATTAGTAGTAGATTAGTCTCAGACATCTTTGGTAGGGTAAAAACCACTCACTCGATACAGCGCGAGGCCATCGCGAGTCATTGTAATGACCAGATATGCGTTTAATCATTTCAAACGAAGCTAGAAATTGAACACGCGTGCACGACGCATCCTTCAGGTATTGATCAACGCCAAGAGCTTTCAATTTTTTATCCTTTATGCTCAAATCACTGGCACACCAAACCACACCATATCTCATATAGTGATACCGTAATACAAGCGATGAATCCATATAATTTATTCATCACTATTTGTTGGCAATCTCAAATCAATAATAATAGTTATCAACATTCTGCAACGTTGCGATAATGGCTTGCCGGATTTGGATGTTGTATCTGCACTTGTATATATCATTGTCTATACGTGTATCCTCTTTCACCACAAACTTTGAAAATTTTTATAACGATTCTGTTCCCTTTGCAAGGGGCTTACTGGCAGCACTTGGTTCCTCCGCTAAAGGTACCACCGACTCGTTGATACATACACCTCTTTTCGGCTTGTACACAGCTTTGCAGTTACTATCCACTACTTCCACCAGTTGTCTTAGAGAGTTTCTTCTGTGTGTTAGCTTCGTCATTGTCGACTGCATATAAATGGGTCATGATTGCATAGTATCGATGCCTTGGCATGATATGTAACGCCGTTGAAACTCCTGCCACTGGAACTCCGCGTCTGCCGGGATCCAGTGGATTCTTTGAAGTCTTCATGAACGGTGTTTGGCACCTGATCGTGGAGCAGACAAATGCTTTCGGCCGCCAAAAAGTGTAACATTGGAATGAGACGACGATCGAAGTAATGAGGACATTTATTGCCGTTTGTTTGAAAATGTCTGTCCTTCGAATGCCACAACTGAACGATTACTGGAGCAGTCGTCCGGGTCTTGTGGGAGTTTAAATGGCCTCACATATCATGCCAAGATATTGATACTATAAAATCATGACCCATTTACATGCAGTCGACAATGACGAAGCTAACACACAGAACAAGCTCTTTAAGACAACTGGTGGAAGTAGTGGATAGCAACTGCAAAGCTGTGTACAAGCCGGGAAGAGGCGTATGTATCAACGAGTCGGTGGTACCATTAGCGGAGGAACCAAGTTCTGCCAGTACGCCCCTTGCAAAGGTAACAGAATCATTATGAAAATTTTCAAAGTTTGTGGTGAATGAGGATACACGTTTAAGGCAATGATATATACAGGTGCGGATACATCTCAAAAATTCGGCGAGCTTTCATCGGAACATGTGGTGATAGATTCTATGGAGCGCCTGCTAGTTCAAGGAAGACACCTGTACGCCGACAACGGGTATACCATTGTTGTCCTTATGGAAAAACTGTCGCAGAAGAATACATACGTGACCGGAACCTGCAATAACACGCGGGGCGGTATACCAAAGAAGTTCACGCAGGAGAAACTGCGTAGGGGCGGGTGGAGAGCTGTGCAAAATCGGAATGGCGTGATGGTACATAGATGGTTTGACAAGAGAGAAGTGCAGGTGCTTTCGACAGCATGCAGCTCCGACGTGAGTTCGGACACAAAGAAGCTTTGAGTTGTGGAAAATTGCAACAATAATAAGGAGTTTGTGCACCTCATGGACCAGATTTCTGCCTATTCTCTTCTCTTTAGGAGGACTAAATGATAATACATGCATTTGCTACTTCTTAGCTTTATAATCTATAATACCCTTCTTTCGGTCGTGCGTATCCTCTTTCATTTCGTCTACAACATACTGCTGTTGAAAGCTCATAGAACATACTGCGCCAACAAAGAACGAATTACACTCATTGAGTTCAAGGAAGCGGTTTATGTCAATTATCTCAGAGACAACTCTCCTTCAGCGACGCTTAGTGGCGTTCTAGAAAGATTTCGCACGAAAACCGTCGCCGATGTGAGTGGTATAAAAAGATGTCGGCTAAAAAAAAGCTCCTTTTATATTCAAAATCATGTTAAAAACAAATACTAGATGTGTTAAATCTAAAGCACATTTCTGCTCGGAGTTCTATAATCCCGCACATCTCTGTAACTCCGGCGATGTTACGTGATTGCTGCTTGTAAATAAGAAACAGATATTTTATAAGTACTCATTGCATTTGTACTGTATTTACTGTACTGTCGTATTATTTAAATTGCGCCAATGTTTTGCTTCCCTGCGTTACGTTAGATGTAAACAAATTATGTTGACATAAGTTGAAAAATGTTGGAAACTATTATTATTAATTGAAAATTGTTCGATAAATAGTGATGAATAAATTATATAGAGTCATCGCTTATATTACGGTATCACTATATGAGACATTTTTTGATTTGGTGTGCCAGTAATCTGAGCATGAAGGATAAAAGGATAAAGTTCTTGACGTTGATCAATCCCCGAGGGATGTGCCATGCATTCGTCTTTAATTTCTAACTTCGTTTGAGGTGACTGAACGCATATCTGGCCATTACATTGACTCGCAGTGGCCTCCCGCTGTATCGAGCGAGTGCTGCTTATTCTTCCAGAGAAGTCTGAGAGTAGTCTAGTACTAATTCACGGACCTCTGAGCAATGGGTAGCTTGGTGAGCCATGAGCGCGGGTTCGAGCCACCAACCTTGTGTGCGATACACAACACCTCTAACCACTCTGCAACATGCGCGCGAGCAACGTGAGTACTTCTTCTAAAATACCGCATCTTTGAAAGGGAAAAGATTCTTAAATTTTTGAGCATATCATAGTGAAAATATAAAGGGCTGACGTAACTGGTGGTAGCAGGGGGCGCAGCCATTCACGCCGTTGGGACCGTGGTAGGCAACCAGTTAAATTGAATAAGTAAGTCGTGCAATTTCTTGAATTAAGATTCTTAGCCCTGATTTCGAAAAACTAGGCGTTTTGCTCTCTTAGACTACTTCATGATCAGATATGTGTTTTCATCGGTTATAGACACTTACCCTACACACTTAGTTGATAACGGCACTTGCTATTAGCTAGGAAGATCAAGGACAAAGCTGACTTAGTTGAAAATATTACACTATACTTAAGATTTTAGTTCGAGATAAGATGTGTTGCTTCCAAAAGGCACATATGAATGCCGTACGATTTGCTCATGTTGACTTCTACACGTGTAAATGAGAATGATACTGCAGAACAGCTAATAAAATTCCGATAATTTAAGTTGTTCATCTTCTATTTAACCGCTTTCGGCGGTGTTAAGGTGAAATGGGTGTTCGGATTTCGTCCGACGTTCAACGTTTTGCATATCACTTAACATCATTGAATTTGAGCTCTCACTGGAAAATGGGGTTGATCTAAGGCTTAAATAGCTAACACGTTATGCATCCCTTCACTTTATTGTAAAATCCGCCACTTCAGCGACAGTGAAATCGTAATATTCTAATGTTAACTTTGTTAGCCACTTAAATAAAAGGCCTTGCATGTAATTTTTTCCCTATTAACGAGTTGCGTTTATTTTGCAGAAAATGAGTATTTGAACACAATTGTATAATGAGAAAGAGCGCTGATCGGATCGGAACACGATGATGAGTGACAAGATGAGCTACTAGCTGAACTGTATGACTTTGCTACAACGCGTCAAAGCAGGATGAGTCAAACTATAGATCTCTTCCATCTTATTATTTTACTTGGCCCGTATCACAGCTCTCTCATTGTGTAGATCCCAGTTCTCGTACTATTCAAAATGTCTCCTCGCGTTCATCACTTCATTGAGATTTCTTTTTCACGACCTCGTATTTTACTGTTTGAGCACCTCTTGATACACTAGGATAACCGAGGTGGTGACGTTCCGCAAGGGATTTGTCATTGATTGCCGGAGAGTACTGGAGTTAGGAAATCGGCTCCGCCTCGAACTACGCCGAGCTCCACTGGCCATTACGGCTTCAGGTCCGCTTTCCCTCTCCCTTGCCCTCTAAATGATGGATAATTCGCCTGAACACCAGATCTATAGGAACAGCGGCAGCAATAGTAGTGTTTGCTCTAACTGATATTGGGATTTTAATGTTATCACACTGCACACTTTCTCCAAACTTGATATGTAACAAATTCAAAATGATGGTCTTTCTGTTACCGACTTTTGGGGGAACCGTGGCCGAGTTTTAGTGATGATTATCGCGGCACACGTGGAGCCGAGCTCTACCCGTCAACCCTCTCCGGCAGTCAAAAACAACTCTCTATGAAGCGCCACAGCCACTCTATGTTTTAGATTACAAGGAGACTCGCTCAAACACTTTTCTGCGACGTTATAGAAGAAGACGAGAAACGAAGTGAATGGTAGAGGTACTGGGAGCCGTGAAGCAAAAAAAAAAAAACATTGTGAAGACGGGTCAGCAAAAAGTCTAAGACATGATGGAAAAATATACTTACTCCCGCTTTTTGTGCTTATGCAACCAGGCAGAAAGAAGAACAATTTTGAAATGAGAATGTTTTCTAAATGTGAAATGAAGTCGACCCGTTGACGCGAGTATCCGCCGCTCCACACTGCCGGATCACTAAATGACTTTATTTACACATGTCAACTGGGTTTATAAAGCGATATCGCATACCCGACCAAACCTGTCAAAGGTTGATGGCTGCTAGCTAACATTGAGATGTAGAAGAATGAGTGGTCGGGCAAATGTGCCTCACTGGTGTAGTGGTAGAGCACGCGTCCCCGGATAGGATGAAACGCGGGTTGGATTCCCGCCTGGAGCCGTGTTTTAACCACTCAGTTTTCTTAGGATAATAAAGTGTCAAAAGTGTCACCTGCAAGCTACTGAATAACTAGATAACTTTGGCGTGAGCGCTGTGTCGAAAATGAACAAGGTGTCTAGACATAGGCATGATATATATGTAGTTTTCCTCTATATATATATATATATATATATATATATATATATATATATATAATATGTGTGCATCCAGAGGGGTGCACACTATCCAGAAAGAATAGCAAAGTCGATCAGACTGTCAAGAAAGTCAAAATCTACCGAGAAAGTCCTATGTTGATCTTTCATTACACGTTGATCCAATGAGTTGAAGTTCTATGCATGCTTAGTGGTGATTAAACTTTTTTGCAATATACAAATTCTCTTATAATTTGGTGATATTTCTAAAAATCAAACGGTATTCTTTATACTTAACCTCTTTTAGAAGTGATATGATGTTATAATGTATCAACAAATCTAAAGTGATGTGCAAAACGGTTGCGTTTAATTGGACTCGAACCCACATTTCACCCTACCCGAGGCGCGTGCTTAAACCGTTGCACTATGGACGCTTGCTTTGACACCATTCTTTCTACACTACAACGTATTTATCTGTCAACAACCAACCGTCAACAGTTCAGTGTTCATATCGCCTACATAAGCTAAACCGTTGATGGTTGGTTGCTGACGGGCTGATGCGTTGTAACTTAGAGAAATCGGTTTCTTTACCCAATGATTTGAGTGATGTGCAAAACTTTGACGTCAATTGAGACTTGAACCCGCATTTCACCCTCTGCGGGGGAGCGCGCTCAAGCATTTGCTATCGACGCCTGTTTGGCGATCACTCTTTCTACGCCACAACGCATCAGTCTGTCAGCAACCAACTTTCAACGATTTCGTTTAGCAAGCCATATTTGCTAACAAATATTCTATATATATAATCACCTGTCGTCCCGTTGATCGTCGAGTGACTCGAGCGAGGACCAGCCAAACTTCCATTTTTTCCTATCGCGCGGAAAATTAGCCCAGTTTGTCCTCCACACTCTAGATATTCGCTGAGCATCACATTCTTCTTCTATGCCTTTTGCGAAGAAATCAGACCAACGGGTCGGTGGTCTTTCTGTAGAGCGCTTGATATCCCGACGATCCAGTCGGTAACGGCTCTCGTCCATCGGTTGCCGCCGAAACATATATACATATATACATATACATTTGAATATGTATATATGTACATATATATGTATATATATACATATATGTATGATCAAACAGAATGCCTTTTAGTGAGCTGCTTTAAAGCGATATCGACTACCACGTCAAGCCGCCAGCGGCTTTTTGGTGACAGGTCGATGCGTTGTAGCGTAGAAGGAGAATGGCAAGACAAGCGACGCTAGTGCAATTGGTTAAGCACGCGCGTCTGGAGAACGAGAATTGCGTGTTCGAGCCCCGGCTGACATCAAGCTTTCGTACACGATTCATTATCATTGGGTATAATCAGAACATCATACCACCGCTGAAAGCGTTATAATATAAAGCATTCTGTTTCTTTACCTTATTTTGACTTCAAAACTTTCGTAACTCATTGTTTTTGTCCGTCACTCTTGTGAGCTTCATGAGATCTATATATTGTTGCTTGTAGCATACAACGGAGATTGAAGGCATATAATGTCTACTTGGAGAATTAATTACTTACTATTAAATTATTACTAAAAAGTTCTCATTTGACCTGTGCTCTTCCTCCGATGATCCGAATCGAACTAAACGAAGGAATTCCACAACGAAGTCAAACGACTGTGGAACTCGGCTTGTGCAATTCGGCTTTGAAGAAGACAAAGCGCGTCAAAACTTCAACCAAATGAATATTTTCTGTATCAGGTTTGTACTTTCGCTTAATCAGTAAGCACTATGTGTTTGAAGCTATGAAAACTTTCGTGTCGTAATATTACTGGCTCTTCTCGAGCAGGATGGTTAGCGACTGAAAGAGTTTTGCATTGCCTACCTGCATCCTTGAATTCAATATATCATCGAATATCTGTAAGTCTAAGTGAGTTCAATGTCGGTGTCGCCTGCCAGACAAAACCGTTGATGGTTGAATGCTGACAGATTGATGCGCTATAGCAGAGGAAGAGTGGTAAGAAACCAGGCGTCGATAGCGCAGCGGGATAGATCACGCACCCCGGATAGGATGAGATGCGGGTTTCAGGTACCGCCTGGCGCAAGGGTTTATACATCGCTCAACACATTGGCTATATTTGTAAGCATTATAATATGCTATTTTACGAAAGCCAAGGATGTGATGTTTGACATCGACAAAGCCGACTCAGGTGCTTAACATTGTGTCCACAAAACTGCACCTGGAAATGGGACTGCATTTGATTGGAAACTCAAAAGTAACCTTAGGAGATCTTTTTGTCAATAGTTTGTTTGCATCAATGAATCCATATGTCTTGAGATCCAGACTTCGTAACAATCTTTTTGAATAAGCGCACTCTAATGCGTCACAGATGTAACATAGTTATGTTATATGCTTTAGGTGCTGAAGCTAGTTAGTTCGACCTTAGCCCATTCGGGGCAAATGGTTAAAGTCCTTTGTGAGAAAACAGAAATTTTGTCTAGACTTTCAGTTATCATTCAGAAACTCAAATCTTGGCGATTTCATTGATAAGCTAGAAGTTATATTTCAAACTTCGTTTCTTTATTTACTCGTTTGGGGGCCGACAGTTAGCTTTTCGCTGGATTTTTGGAAGTCCTTAAATAGCTCAGATCTTATCGATTTCAAAGCAAAATTGATATTCGAGAAGGTTTTCATCAACACATCAATCTCTTAGCAATCAACCGTCAACGTTTTGGCTAGTCGATATTGCCATTGATCAGTTACATTGGCAGAGATTGGACATATGTGTTATTGACCAAAGATCTTTCTTTTTGAACGCTTTTGAGTAATGGTAGCTTAGAAAGAGTGGTTGAATTACAGGCGTCAGTAGTGCAGTTGCTCATATCACGAGCCCCCGAAGATGAAATGCGCGTTAATTACCGCCTGACACGAAAGTTTTGCTCGTCACTGAAGATCATTGGGTATATTTGTATAATCACACCACCACTATAAAGCGATTAAATATAAATAATTCCTGTCTCTGACATATAGGATTTCGTTATTTTTCCTGCTAAAACTGCGGAGATTCCTCAGGAGCTTTCATCTCGCTGCTTTCAAACACCATCACACAATGCAATCGTTTCATTGTTATTCATCTCATTAATAACTTTCATATCAAATATACTATCATCGGTAAAGTTCAGATATTTAACATTAGACATTTACTTACACGATATGATGACAAAAGGTTTTCGAAGCTGCTATATCAATAAAACGGATGATCTATGACAGTATAACCATTTAACGACGGTTAATTGAGTAGTAAAGTATGTAAGAATTTGGGATTGTTTCCATGCATATATTTAGGCATTTGTTCGCGCTTACTCATCTGATCGGCAGCACTTGTTCATTTCGTTTCGTAACATTGAAACCGTCAAACACAGAGGCAATGAAGTTGTAGTGTGGGTTTGGCTATGCCTTCAATCGTCATTGATCTTTTGTATACTGGTCAAACGTTTTTCGTTTGAAGAAAGAGTTAGCTGTCATCACTCTACCATAGGCACTTACTGGGCATTGTGTAGAGCAAGGGAGTCTCCTGAGTTGCGACAAGGGTGAGAACCAAAATGAGAGGAGATCTTGTATTGTGCTGAGCTAAATGGGACTAATTAAGGGCGCAAATAGTGCTATGAGTGGAGGAGCCCTGCAATACAAACGCGCTCACTGGTTCGTTACGTACTGGGCTTATCGAGCCAACCATCTCTTCGGATCAGTAACGGTATCAGACTTGCCTTCTTCAGAGCCTGGACGTATATAGTATTAGTCTATAATGTTCTAAGATAGACTAATACTATATACGTCCAGGCTCTGAAGAAGGCGGGTATCAGACTTGTCTGTAGGGTTTGAATCTCTTAACACTTTCTTGTAATCAGTCAACAGAAGGCTTAGCTACCTTCAAGTTTGCAAGAATAAGTCGTTTCAGCCAGTATATGGTGAGACTGATTGAAAAAAATGAAATTCTTAAGCCGGTACCGGAGGCCGCACGTGAAATATTCGGAGATCCTTGTCAACTACGGATCCAGTAATGGTATGCAAAAAGTGCTGGGATCTGCTCACTAATGTGTGATAGCAGCTAGTGTTAAAAAAACACATCCATCTATGCACGATAATGTTCTAAGATACTACATATGTAAATCTCGTTCAAACTTTCCTAATTGTTGACTTCGTTCTGTTAATCACCGCTACTTAAAAAAAAAACTATTAAGCATCTTAGTAAAAAGAAGTCTCTGTGAAAAATTAATTTTGCCTGTAAATTTTTTTCAATCCACATCTATCATCAGGAATGCCAGATGTGCCTAATTAGGATCAAGTCTCGCTTTCACAGTTTTATTCAAAAATTGTGGAGATGGTATCTCATTTTGTTGCCCGAAGAGGTGGTCTGAATACTGCATAAGCTTCTGGATTTTTTGACTAGCAGACTGTAATCTTCGCTCAGGCGTATCTCGTATTGCCGGTCATATGCAAAAAAAAAAAATTTTGCTGAGAAAAAACCTCGCCTCTCGCAACTTATCTCCATTTTCTTGGAAGAAAGATGGAGCATTTTAGCTTACGACTTGATCGAATCTTGGCGCAGAAAAGAGTTGATCAAATACTGTGCAAGTTCAGAGTTGTTCAACCATTGTGGTTTCTTGGAGTTCATACTTCAACTCATAGGCCTCTCTCACGTCGTTGCCACGATTAGTTACCAGTTTCGTGATTCGACGGAAGATTTACCACCTTGAAAGTAATTTTACATCAGGATGGCGAAGATTTTTGACACTCTTCACTTTTAGCTAAGATTTTAGATAAAAATACGATCTCTTGACATGGCCGTGACGACAAACCTTTCTTTGATGGTGCAGTCAGACAGATTTTAGCAATAGTGTGGTGGTAGACTATTTTGAGCCGAATCAATATGTAAAACTAGATTGAGGTCAGACATTCTACCGCTTCAATCACGTACCAGAAAACCATATTACGTTACAAAGTGGTTATCTTGTGACTATACCTTTGATTTGGAAACAAATCACCTACATTTCTGTGTTTCAGATAAGGCCATGATCCAAAGAATCTTTGGTATACAGACAAGTTAAAGTCAAATTATTCAATATCTAAAACGAAATTCGAAGGTTATCCTTCATTTGCGTAATAGTGACATGGGAATTACTTTCGAAATGGTTGGTTGCTGACCGATCGATGCTTTGCGTTGCGGAAAGAATGATGGCAGAACAGGAGCGTCGGTAGTGAAATGGTTAGCATGCATCCTTGCAAAGTGTGAAATACGGGTACGGATCTCGTGTGAAGATCAGCATCTCAAAAATAGTTCAATGGAAGGATTATTCGGCAGTCCATGATTCTCAATGTGTAGAGGTATCGCAATTGCTGTTGAATCAAAATGCATTCATCCATGGAAAATGTAGAAAATTCTGAGCACTTTTTTTAAACCTAGAATGTTTTGGAGCGATACTTGAAAACTTCCAAAAAAATGTGTCGAAATCAATCGCATTGTTCTTAAGGTTTCTAACCGTGCAGACATGAATATGCAGCTAAAGTGAGGAGAATTTTTTCAATTAGTAAGTTTGATTATTGTATTGAGAGAACATTTTCATGATAGTTTTTGTATGATTGGTTCAATAGTTTTTCACTCAACCTCCCTTATAAATTGCTTTTGTGAACTCAATGGAAAGAGTGAAATGAGTAGGGACCTTTTCAACTATCGGCATCGCATGTGAGTGGTTGGTCTTAGAAAGCAGACATTACCGCTATTATTTATTAATCACGAAGTGAAGAGTCATTGAAAAAATGAAACCTTATATCACCAGCTTTACACCTGTTGATCAGACAAACTCAAGGTACCAATGAGCTTGCGATTTAATTCTACAGAATCTGGCTTTACTCTTTCTTTTCAGACGAAGAAACAACTGGACAGGCCTCATAATGTGCTTCACAACTTTCTATGATCACAAAAGATTTTATATATATGAAGTTTGGCAAGATTATGCTGATTTTCTCTTCAAGTACTTCAGAAAACAGCAAACCTATTGCTCATGGAGATCGGCCCACAAAGTGTTACTGCAAGCAGTTTTAGCACGCTAATTGACTTGCTTCTTACCTAATGCTAATACTATCTATCTCAGTACGATATATCTCTAGATACTCACCTAATACAACAAATTTGAGGATACATTCAACTGTCGTTACATATTCCTCATAACCAAATCGGCTTGGAAACATCCTATTCAAAGTTGCGAATGAAAAGATTATCGAGTTCTTATATTTAGTGTTCAAATGACATTATACATTACATTTTGAACAAATAAGAATTCCAGACAATCTAGCACGTTGGAATTGCGGTATTGAGCACTCATGCTCCATAAAGAAGAAGCTCTATCAAAGCGTTGGTTGCTCTCAGACATTCTGCTAATCCAGTTGGCCACCCTTACGAGAATAGTCGCCGATACGACCGTGAGCTTACTGGTATTCTTTTTCTCCAAAAAAAAAACTGACTTTGCATTGACACCTGAAGTAGTGACGACGGTGTGTGTTGAATACCTGGTTGCGATGACATCAGACGAAACGGCGGTTTTTCCTTGACACTGACAAAACTTCTTTTCCGAATGAAAATGTAGAGTCTCATAGAAGATTCTATATTCGTCATTATAATAAATGTACCTTTGAGAAGTTTGAAGAGTACAGATGTCTTATTCTCAGCGTAAAGTTTATCTGTGGTCATCTCATTGTTTGCTTTAACACATTCCAACACACGCAGAGTCGTCGATGATATCAAGACTGAGATGAGTATGATGACGTTATTATCATGCTGTATCTGTGATTAGCAAACATTGGACGATTTTTTGTCCGAATTTTGTTGAGGAACGCCCGAGAGATTCAAACGAGTAATACCGTCAAAGTGTCACCTGAGCGATATTTCGATTCTAAACAAAGAATAGGACATTATCCTCCAAAAAGATCTTCTGGATATTTTTGTGTTCTTTTCGAAAGAACCTAAACCAAGAACAGCCCATTATAATGCTTCATTTTCTCCTCTTTTCTCATTCAAGCGCGATCGCCTAGACGAGCATCTTACAATATTCATAGACGATACGAAATCTCTATGCAGCAGCGGAAGCAAACGCAAATGATCATAGATTTTTGTGAGGGACGAATGCGGGGAAACGATTTGAATGTAAGTTCTGGGATCAACGTAATGAATGGGATGGCTGGTCATGCAAAGGAAATAAAAGTCTTACAGTGGTGGTTGTGTTTTAATGAGCTACGCTGCTTTACACGTGTTAGAGGCTTTTACTGAAAGGCGTTTATGAAGTGATTTTTAGGCCTTGCTCAAATACTTGGACGAGTGAATTTCCACGTGGGTCCTAACACTTTTCATTCGTTTCTCGTCCCGCAACCGCTAAAGTCCTCCTGTGATTGTGCACAACTGCAAACTCTTTAATCTACCCTCTCTAATGTATTAAGCGATGCGT